>CM055819.1:13644698-13680512 GCA_029582265.1 Zoroaster sp. YZ-2022
AAGGGGCGATTTGATAAACTCTAAGGTGTCTTGGCGTGAGATACAGTTCTCTGCGTCCATAAGTCTCCTAGACTGCACTGCTTCTTTGAGACACTTAGGCGTGTCAGTTTGTGGAATAAAAATGTCACAAATGGAGTAAATCCATTGTTGTTGGTACTATGCGTGGACTAAGGTCAGTACACAAAGTGGCACACTTCATGTAGGTAAGAGAGACTTTCCTGGTACTGTGCCCGTGGACTAGGTTGAGTACCTGCAGTGCTTACCCAGCTTCATGGTAACAGACTTCTTCTGTGGTACTGTGCGTGGACTGAAATCCCATTTCTGAGTGGCACACTTCATGTGGGTAAGAGACTTCAGGTCTGTGCCGTGGACTAGGTTGGTACGGTGGCACACTTCATGTAGTGTAACAGACTTCTGGTACTGTGCAGGTGGACTAGGTCAGTACACGAGTGGCACACTATTGTAGGTAGAGACTTCTGGTACTGTGCCGTGGACTGGGGTCGGTAAACTACGACTGGCACTTCATGTAGATAACAGACTTCTGGTACTGTGCGTGGACTAGGGTCAGTACCACGACTGGCACACTTCATGTGGGTACGAAGACTTCTGGTACTGTGCGTGGTTTAGGTTGGTACGAGTGGCATGCTTCATGTGGGCGAGACTTCTGGTGCCGTGGACTGGGATTTAGTCACCACGGTGGCACGCTTCATGTAGGTAAAGAGACACAATCAGTAATCTGAATTTATGGCGCGCACATCAATCTGGTTGCCTATTCCCGAGCTAAACCAAAACACTTTTCTGATAAGTATCCTGGGTTCTGCGTGCATTACACAACACCGCGGGACTCTGACTTTCGTCCCATCCGAAGAACCCGAAGCAATTATGGTTAGAGCCTTGCTCAAGGACACAAGTGTCACTGACCGGGCTCGAACCCACACCCTGCTGCTGGCAACACCAGAACGTTGGTCGATTAGTAGGTTGGTACACGAGTGGCACGCTTCATGTGGGTAACAGACTTCTGGTGCGTGGACTGAGTTAATGCAGGTGGGCTACGCTTCATGTAGGTAACGAATTCTGGTCTTAAGGTACATGTATGTGATGGATTAAAAACGAGTCTGCTTAATACTGGGTGACTAGTTTTAAACCACTGCATACCCGTATGACTGAGTTCATGAATGAGAATATAGAATTGATTGGATTACAGTTCGTGGCCATCCTCACCAATGCACATATCATTTAAAAAGTTTTAAATTGCACTTATTATGTTGTAAAGTGAGTAGGGGTACTAATATCAAACTACAATGGGACTATGACTGAGTTGCAGCTGGGTCATAGTGGTAATGTGTGGATTGTGTGTAGTTGCCCTTTCACAACTTCACTTTGAAATGTCAGTTGTAACTTATTTTGATTTGGCCCCCTTAGAGCATGAGGGCCCAGCGTTACTGCTGTCGATATCACAGCAGGAAATGGCCTTCGTATCCCTAAGCAGGAAGTCAAACAACAGGCAATCTGGGCACCAAAGGACACATATCCACCAGGAACTACTTCCACGCTTATAAGGCCCACACAGCCTTGGGCAGTGTACTCTCTGCAACACTGACCCAACTCGACTTGTGCTAGCCACTGTATCTCAGGATCATACCATCAGGATATGGCATATGGATGCTTTACAACAAGTTAGTCTAAATAAATGTTAGTTTTTATATTTGTACACCTCATAGTAGAGGGAAGATCAGGTTGGCTTCACTGGTAGTTCTTGCCTTCCTTCTCTGTGGACCCGAGTTTGAATCCCAATGTCGGACCACGGCGGTTAGCATCAACTGTCTCAAGTGTCTGATCCTGATGCATCAAGCATATCAGGGGTGGAGTTGAGCCCGGTCGTGACACCAGTGTCCTTGAGAAAGCAACCATAATTGCTTAGTCGCCCGGATGGGACGTGGCCGTAGGTCAAAGTGTTTGTGTGTAATGCTGCGTAAAAAAAGAATGCGTATGAGCACCCATGGTTGGTGGATCGTGCGCCATATAAAGTCCACATTATTATTATTATTATTATTATTATTATGCCAAGATTACCAGTTCCTACTCGCGATCTTGTGGATGTTCCCCAGAGGCAGCTTCATCGGGTCGGAGAACAGTGGTTGGGTCATGCTTTGCACAGAACTTTTTTTAATGTCATTTTAATGAAATTCATTATTCCCCTGCCATTCCCTAACAAGATTGCTCTCATTTAAACAGCACACAATGTATGGGTAATTTGGATTGGGGTCACAACCAACTTGACCTGTTTTACCTAAGTTTTACTGATGCCTGTCCACAGTTGTATGATTTCAGCTCACCCCAGGAGTGCTATACAAATATAAATAACCAGCAATAAATACACAGTCTAACAATAATTAATAATAATTACTTATTACCCAATACCCACAAAAAATTTAAAACCGCCAGAGTTATACGGGTCCCACAGGAAAGAGGCCAAAGCATACATTAATTAATTGAATTCAATAACAAAAAAAGGTTTTGAGCGACACTCTGAAATCGGCAGAGATTCACGAATTAAGTGCAACACACCTTAATAGTAGTAACAAAATAGCCGACTGGAAAATTCATACATAAAGAAAATTCCATATAATAACCAATCCCAAATGTATATGAAATTTACATCATTCCTGCAACTTTATACAATAAAAAGCGCATGATATATTGAACCCCTTAACCCTCACTACTTCTGGGTACACCTTTTCATAGAAGTTGATGCACCATGTGAAACCATTCACTTTTGTGGTTTTGGAATGTGAAATGAACTACCAGTATTGACTTCCCCAAATGGGTTTGAATGGTAGGTCAAGCTAATACAAACCTTGTTTGGATCTTTCCACATTATTATTATTATTATTATTATTATTATGCCAAGATTGCATTTTCAGTTCCCTACTTGATCTTGTGGATGTTCCTCAGACGCTTCTCTGGAACAGTCGGAGAACAGTTGGGTCATGCGCTTTAGAGAGTTTTTTTAATGTCATTTAATGAAATTCGCTATATTTCCCTGCCATTCCCTAACAAAGATTGCTCTCATTAAACAGCACACAATGTATGGGTAATTTGGATTGGGTCACAACTTGACCTTGTTTTGACCTAAAGTTTTACTGATGCCTGTCCACAGTTAAAGTATGATTTCAGCTCACCCTGGGTGCCCGTGTGTGATCTGTCACCTTCAATTCTCCCTGCAGTGTTTTTGCTGGCCTGTGGCTTTGACGGCTGTGTTAGGAACCAGCTCTTCAGCATCATGAAACACGAGTCTTGTTGCTGAATGAGGTAAGCAATATTTGGAGAAAATCTAGAAATTACAAACTCAATATTATTATGAGAGGTGGTTTATTATTCAAACTGAGTTAGTAACTTCTGTATTATGAATGTTATTCTTTCCATTTCAAATTGTTGAGTGAAGTACTGTTTTGGATGTCACGCCAAAGACTAGTTAGCTTATTTTTGTATTTGGTATATACCTAGTTGTACTCTCCAATACTATTGATAAAGTTTATTTTTCTTATTTATGGTTTAAGGAAGAGTTTTAGTTATCCATGGTGTATTGGGTTTAGTTTTAGATTTGTGTTTAGATTTAAACAAAGGAACATTTTTATCACTGACCCTGTTAAATTATCCATAAAATTATTAAAAGCTAGATCCAGCATTATTCGGTAGCATAAGTCATGACCAGTCATTGACATAAAGGGTCAATATTTACTGAGTTTACATATGAATTTACAGAAATTTTGGGTGTGGGTAAAAGAAGAATTAATATTTAAGGATGTTACAAAGTTTGGAGACTGTATGATCATTAGAATATATGCAAGTGATCTGATATGTCAGTTAATATAATGCCGAAGCTTTTGGAGATGGTAAAACATTTGAAAAAAAAAGTTGTCTATAAGTGTAAGCGGGTGTTATTCTTTGTTGGCTTTGTTGATTAACCCTCCTCCCTCTTTAGCTGCACTTTAGTGGGAGATGCTAGTAAGAGGTCAAAATCAGTCAACTGCCTGTTTTTTTGACTGTTGACCCAAATGCACACACAGGGCATTTTTTGACTGGTTTTTGACTAATTTTTGACCACCTGAACAATACCAGACATCAATGCTTTTACTCAGAATCAAAACATGGTGACTCTATTTTGACCTGTAAATGTACTTACTACACGTAAGGTTTGAAGTGCACGTAGATATACCTTTGGCATGTATATCAACATTTTGATTGATTTTGACCCTTAGTAGTAGTAGGAGGGGTTTAGGGAATAAAATAATATGATGAGATTAAATCTAGTATACATAAGAACAAGAATTGGCACAATCAAGCAAATTGATATGTTAAAATCACTGGTAATGAAACATTTTGTTTCTGTAGTGGCAGTGGCAGCCACCTATGAATTAACGTTAAGAACATTTGTATGCCTGAAATCGATATGGGTTACACACGCGATAATATTTTAGATTCAAGTGCTTAATCGACTGAATAATCTGCTAAATCATCTCGAATATTAAATTTAAGAGTGCTAGAAACATAAAAGTAACTGAAGCTTACAATTCAAACCTGTATCTATTATTTGTGATGCTGAGGTTTATATCCTGAAGGGAATAATATTCATGGAACAGTTTTGAGGCAGAAGTTTCGAAAGTGCAATGACAGAGAAAAATTATGTTTCAAAGAATTTAAGAAAATTTTAAATTGATCCAAAATGTTTTTGTAAACTTTGGATATTGAGGTGAAAAAACGAAAAAGCCTTCCCAAATTAACAGTATTTCTAGGAAATTGCTCAGTAGAATAATACTGGGTATTATTACTAAAAAATGTAACATTACTAAAATGTAATTTTCCACTTCAAATGATCATTTCTCAAAAATAAAAATAAAAAATTAAGAAATTTTCACTCTTTCATACAAACTTTGATGTATAAACCACAAAAATAAGGTGAGGTGATTTTTTTAAATTCAGATTTTAATTTTTTAAGTCATGTCTTCTTGGAATTGCCCAAAACTTTGGATAAGAACAGGAGGTAATCTCAATCAAACAAAAATAATCGCAGGTTTACATGACACTTAGTTGATATAAAAGTTGATGATGGTATCAGGTTTACATGACACTTAGTTGATATCAAGTTGATGATGTATCAGGTTTACATGACACTTAGTTGATATAAAGTTGATGATGGTATCAGGTTTACATGACACTTAGTTGATATAAAGTTGATGATGTGTCAGGTTTACATGACACTTAGTTGATATAAAGTTGATGGTATCGGGTTTACATGACACTTAGTTGATATAAAGTTGATGATGTGTCAGGTTTACATACACACTTAGTTGATATAAAGTTGATGATGGTATCGGGTTATATGACACTTGTTGATATAAAGTTGATGATGGTATCAGGTTCATACTGACACTTAGTTGATATATAAAGTTGATGATGGTATCGGTTTACATGACACTTAGTTGATATAAAGTTGATGGTATCAGGTTTACATGACACTAGTTGATATAAAGTTGATGATGGTATCGGGTTTACATGACAATTTAGTTGACATAAAGCTGATGATGGTATCCAAGCCGCATGACACTGAAGATATATAAAGTTGATGATATATCAATATATGACACTTAGTTGATATATAAGTTGATGATGGTATTGGGTTTAAATGACACTTAGTTGATATAAAGTTGATGATGGTATGCAGTTTTGGTTTATATACTGACACTTAGTTGATATATAAAAGTTGTTCAGTGGTATCATGGGTTTATATGACACTGTGTTGATATAAAGTTGATGTATAGTATCAGGTTTATATGACACTTAGTTGATATAAAGTTGATGATAGTAATCGGGTTTACATGACACTTGAAGTTGGACATAGGGAAGTTGATGATGGTATCAGGTTTTACATGACATTAGTTGACATAAAGTTGATGATGGTAATCAGGTTCATATGACACTAGTTGACAATAAGTTACGATGGTATCGGGTATTAGGTTTACATGACACTTGGTTGATATAAAGTTGATGATGGTATGGGTTTACATGATACTTAGTTGATATAAAGTTGATGATGTCAGGTTTGCCAGTATCTTAGTTGATATAAAGTTGATGATGGTATCGGTTCATACGATGACATAGTAGTTGATGTAAAGTTGATGATGTATCAGGTTTATATGACACTCTAGTTGATATAAAGTTGATGATGGTATGGTTTACATGACACTTGGTTGATATAAAGATTGGATGATGGTATCGGGTTTACATGACACTTTCAGTTGAGTGTAAAGTTGATGGTATCGAGGTTTATATGACACGAAGTTGATATAAAGTTGATGATGTATCAGGTTACATGACACTTGGTTGATATAAAGTTGATGATGGTATCAGGTTTACATGACCTTAGTTGATATAAAGTTGATGATGGTATCGGTTTACATGACACCTCTAGTTGATATAAAGTTGATGGCATTCAGTGTTTACATGACAATTTAGTTGATATGTTGATGATGGTATCGGGTTTACATGACAATTTTAGTTGATATAAAGTTGATGATGGTATAAAGGTTTACATGACACTTAGTTGATATATAAAGTTGATGATGGTATCGGCTTACATGCAACACTTAGTTGATATAAAGTTGATGGTATCAGGGTTATACATGACACTTAGTTGATATAAAAGTTGATGATGGTATCGGGTTTGCATGACATAGTTAGTTGATATAAAGTTGATGATGGTATCGGGTTTACATGACACTTAGTTGATATAAAGTTGATGATGGTATCGTCAGTTTATATGACACTTAGTTGATATAAAGTTGATGATGGTATCGGTTTACATGACACTTAGATTGGATATAAAGTTGATGATGGTATCGGGTTTACATGACACTTAGATTGATATAAAGTTGATGATGGTATCGGGTTTACATGACACTTAGTTGATATAAAGCGTTGATGGTATCAGGTTTATCATGTTTACATGACTTAGTTGATATAAAGTTGATGATGGTATCGGTTTACATGACACTTAGTTGATATCAAGTTGATGATGCATCAGGTTTACATGACACTTGAGTTGATATAAAGTTGATGATGGTATCAGGTTTGTTGACACTTAGTTGATATAAGTGCTGATGATGTATCAGGTTTCATGACACTTAGTTGATATAAAGTTGATGGATAAGTATCAGGTTTACATGACACTTAGTTGATATAAAGATTGATGATGGTATCGGGTTTACATGACACTTAGTTGACATAAAGTTGATGATGGTATCAGGTTTTATATGACACTTAGTTGACATAGAAGTTGATGATGGTATCAGGTTTATATGACACTTGGTTGATATAAAGTTGATGATGGTATCGGGTTTACATGACACCTCTAGTTGATATAAAGTTGATGATGTATCAGGTTTACATGATACTTAGATTGATATCAAAGAGATTGATGATGGTATCGGGTTTACATGACACTTAGTTGATGTAAAGTTGATGATGTGTATCAGGTTTACATGACAATTTAGTTGATATAAAGTTGATGATGGTATCGGGTTTACATGACACTTAGTTGATATAAAGTTGATGATGGTATCGGGTTTACATGACACTTAGTTGATGTAAAGATGATGGTATCGGGTTTACATGACACTTAGTTGATAAAAAGTTGATGATATATCAGGTTTACATGCTTATACTTAGATGATATAAGTTGATGATAGTATCAGGTTTACATGACACTTAGTTGATATAAAGTTGATGATGATGTATCAGGTTTACATGACACTTAGTTGATATAAAGTTGATGATGGTATCGGGTTTACATGACACTTAGTTGATATAAGGTTGATGATGGTATCAAACATCCCCTACATATTTATGTCTTAGCTGTCATTAGTTTTCAAATTGTAAAATAATTTTCAAAATTAATGTTTATCATCCAAAGAGACAATGAATACAAACATGTGTGAGTGCATTTTACTATTCTCTGGTTAACAATGCTATGAAATAAGTTGAAGCTTTCACAGGTTGGTTATTAAATATATGTATCTTGATTCTGATAAACTATGGAAGCATTAACAGACATTTTACCGCAAGTGTACATGTATACTGGCTTTAAATCATCAGAATTGCGGAGTGGGTGAGCAATGAATTTGTTTACTAGGCTTACCTGATTGCGACCTTCAGATGTGACCTTCAGATAACCGACTAGTGCTCAACCAACTGAGCTATTTTAATACCCTACGGCTGCTTGCAGTCTCAACGATTCGACAATATTTTTACATGAGTGGAGGTGTAGTTAGTTGTGGGGTGTATTAGTCAGCAATATATTCTTAATATCCTCAACAGGCAGCACAGAGGTAAGATCACTGGCTCAGCTCTTCACCCCCAACAGTTACAGCCATTACCCTCTCTCACATCTTCCTCCATTGGATCCCTCGGGCCTCTATGATGATGCCTCCCTCGAGACTCCTATCCATTGATGCGCGCAGTTTGCTAGGCAACATGGTCATTAAGGGAGACAGGTCAATTGAACCTAGTGCTTGCACATGAGCGAGGACGGAAGTATGTGGCATTCAAGGTCATTGGTGCGTAGAGTTTACAGTGATGGTCATCGTATGCAAGGTCCTTGGATGAGGTTAGTGGTGGTATATTTCTGACTCAATAGACAATCTGGATCAGGTATAAAAAAGGCAGGAAATACAGAAAAAATGGGGACACTCTGCCAAAAGGCAGTACATGAAAACATTATTTACATGATGGAGGGACCAGCTTTGACCAGGCTGTCTAGTGTGTGCATGTATACCACTTTTCTGTAATAAGTCCATTTTCCCTGTTGACCATGTCACACACCTTTACTAAAGACCTTCTAGGCAAAAAGGAGGTATACTAATTGGCTCACATAGGCATATATGTGTTCAGATGCATCTTCATTGAGCTATGTAGCAGAAAGTATTATTTAGCGAAGATATTTTGGTTAGCCAGTGTAAGTATGTATTTTGCAAGAACGTTTCAAAATTTAAAAGCAAGCAATATATTTTGCTAAACAATTTAAAGAAATGGACAAACAACCAATGTCTGTACATTTTTCTTGTGTAAAATTGGTTGGTAATTAACAAAATCCTGCTAAGTTAATTTGTCTGTTAAGCTATTTTATTCTGCTTAGCATATATGTGAAATTTGGCCTTAGTGTTGTGATGACGTCAATACATATAAAGGTCTATTCAAAAGATCTGTATTATCCATTACATTTTGTAATGTCTGTTCTAACAGGTGATGCGATGACATAACATCCATTGTATCAGAGATTGAGTTCTCCTGAAGTGACGATACAGCATCATTGGTCTTATGCCCCACTTACAAAGCCAAACAGCTCCTTGGTTGTAAATATATCCAACTCACATACTACTCAGGCTGATGATACTCTCAGAATGGAAGACTTATTAATAAGGGTTTGGTTGATTAACACTTGAGTTTCATCTTACAAACACTTAAAGCCAGAATACCCTCTGGGTCATAAGGTCATCATACCATACTCTTATTATGAAAAAAAAAACTTGTAGTAGTCTTGTAATCTGTAGTAATTGTTTATTTATTTTGTATTTTGCAATGTGGAATTAAATACAGTTTTCTAATTCCTCAAATCATCAATAGCTTCACGTACTTAGCAAACCGATTCCACAGTGGTGATCGATTGAATCTTATGTATGTTTCAGTGTTTTCTAAAAAGAAAGCACTGGTTATATTTTCGCAGTATCACTTTTAGATATAATAATTTGGTCATGTTTTCATCAGGTAATTTCTGGAAGATGTACACCCCTTTATTTGTGTACTGATTTGTTTTTGGAAACATGGGTGATGGCACATACATATTTTTTTTCTGTGGTAGACATTTTTATATGTTAAAGTGAAGTGTCTTATTTTCTTATGTTCATTCTGTTAGATGTCTAACATGCATAGATCTGGTGTTACCAGCATGGAGGTATGCTCAGACAGTCGCCATCTGGCTACAGCAGGAGATAAAATCATCAAAATATGGGACTTGCACATGAGGCTGAACATCAACTTTCAGGTAGTCATTTGACATCATTAATTGATAACTACTTTTTCTTTTTATAGTCATATGTCTACAGTACTCCTCATAACCTTATGATTCAAAGACAGTAGTTATTTGAATCCAGATTGAGTGTTTTCGTCTTTTACCCAAATCATCATTTGGCTGTGATCATTAATTAACCATTGATAATAATAATATAAACAAATGTGCATTTAATGTGGATGTTGCTCTTTGAATATTCTTTTCTTATTATGAAACAGCCATCAATACCATTGTTATTTATGCATAAGTTCTTACAGAAAACTACATGTGTAATATGCCATTGAAGCAATGCTTTGGTACTGCAACTTTTTATTCAGCTGAATTTTCATTCAAATAACTGTCAATTGTGCATGCATGATTGAATTTCAACCATTTCATTACGAGCTGTGTAGAACATGTCATTTTGTCATTTGCTTTTTGAATTTTTAAAATTCATGCAATACTTGTTGAGATATTCTAAAAAATATTAGGGGAACTTAGACGTTGTGATGGGTGTGTGTATATATATATATATATATATATACATGGCTTTCTTTTTCCCTCCCAGGTATTCATCGGCCATTCAGAGAAGATCCAACAGGTAGTATTCACACCTGACAAGCTTGGACTGTTGAGCATAGGGGAAGCTGTCTTCATGTGGGACTTCTATGGATCTAACAGGGAGCAGCCACCACTGTAAGATTCATAAGATAACCTCGTGTATTAGCTGCCTGGCCTCCTAGCCAAGATCTAACGGCATGCTTCGAGGCTTGTGAAAGATTCCAGATACCGGCCTCTCAGTTGCATGGAGATTCAACTTTGACCTTGGTTGGTAGCAAGCGCATGAGCCTTGAAGCGTGATGTCAGATCTTTGGCACAACGTATCCAATGAAATCCCTGGTATGGTATGGCCAGAGCCTGTCCCTATCCTTGATATGATAAAGACGGGGGACCAGTTTACCTGCCTCCCACCCTCCTCTTTCCTTCCTTTTCTTTATTTGCATTCCTATCACTCCCATTGTCACATGCCCACTCACCAAGAGAGTTCGCTATACAACATAACTGAATAAATTAGAAAGCAACCAGTACCTCATGTTCTCCATTCTAAGAGCCACATGCCAATATGGTGGCAGCAGTGGGATACAGAGCTTTCCACCCTTCCTCCCACACTCCTTTTCATCTTTCCTTTCACACCATTCCCACTTCCATCCTTCTAAACTCCCTTCCAACCTCCCACCTCCGTTCCAACCTCCCTTCCAACCTCCCTTCCAACCTCCCTTCCAACCTCCCTTCCAACCTCCCTTCCAACCTCCCTTCCAACCTCCCTTCCAACCTCACCTCAATGTAATGATGTCATATAATCTGATAGTGTTGTTCATGGAACAAGATTTGCTGAAAGCAAGAATGTTGTTTTTTCCTCAGTTGGTGTGCACTATTTAACCAATTGTGTAAAAAAAAGTGCAAAAAAGAAATTGTTGTAGATATGACCATTTTGCTACACAATAATTTTGCACTAATCTCCTCCAAGTATGATATTGGAATATTTATTTCAAAGGGCTATTTTAAGTATTTTTTCATAGAGCATTAACTACATCTCTCCATTACAGAGGAGCAACACTAGAGACAGAACATTTCATGAGTCGTTCAGGTAAGTTTCTATTTCTGATCATTTATTTATATGTATTTTTAATTGACATAAGTATGTTCAAAATCTTTTTGACGAAATCTCTTTTTTTCAGTTTCACTGACCAAAAGAAAAAATAGTTTCAAGAAAACTAATTTTTGAAAAATGCATTTTTAGAAATACTCCTTTTCTGCTCAAGATTTTAATACATTTCAGCAAGAAACTAATTGCCTACCTATTACTTTTAATTTTTAAATAACATCCTCTTTTTATCTTAGAATTGACACCTCTTCCACCACGCATAAGTCCAGTCAGAAGGAGTTTAGACTTGACCGGAAGTCTTCAACCTCGAGGTAAAGCCCCTGTGCCGACCTCACCAACCAAGCTAGCTGGTGACACCTCAACAGAGGGTACAGAGGAAGAGGGCATCTCATTGCTAGGTGGGGTCAAGGCAGCAGAAATGGAAGAGGTCCTGATTGGCCCTGAGTTGGAGAGTAGATCCAGTATGGAGGAATCCAGTGTCACAGAAACGGTGAGTTGTGCTTTAATAGTGAAAGAGAAACAGGAATATTATTATCCATAAGAGATCAAACTTTCTGTGCTTTTTGTTTTTTTTTTTTTTTTTTTTTTTTCTTTTTTTTTTCAAACTTTTAATTTTGTCAAAGTAAGAATGTAGGCTTCTGAAAGGTCCTTAACCCTAACCACCTAGGTATTCTGGCTAGGAACCTTCCTGAATCCTCCAAAATCCATCAGTGCACTTTTGGAAACATGCCCTTATCTTCAAAATGCACCATGCATCTTTAGCACTTATGGTCTGTACTTCTTGCCAGGTAGTAATTTTGCCCCATTTGAAGAGGTGAAAGTACCAGTTTCCAACAGGGCTGAATTTTTCCCAAAAAGCCCCCTTTGGAGGATTTTGCAGGATTTGGGGTGGTTAGGGTTAATGAACATCCAAAACGTATTTGTCCTAAATTATGCAAATTTATGCACTGTGTGGCAGACACTTTATGCACATGACTTTTTGCCCTGAAGTTTATCGATATTGTAATATCATGTCATATGTATATGTATCTCACAGTGACATATGCATACCATTTAGCATGCTTTTGTGTTGCATGGGGTTAACAGTTAACATTTCAACATTGTTCATCGTTAATTGTTATCAGCCATCACACTTTCCTCCCATCCCATCTTCATAGGATGAACCAGCGCCAGCAGAAACCCTGGGGTTAAGCCCACGAACCCGTCAACATCGCCAACCTGACCCCATGTCAGTCTTGACTGTACCTCCTCTTCCAGTTCTCAAGCCATCAACAGATAAAATCCAGCAAGCCAAGCCGAGCTGTTACAGTCACTTTGTGGCCAGGGATAACCATTCTCAGATGGCACAAGTAATGATGAGGGTTTTTTCTCATTTTCCTTGTAATATATGTAAAGATGATAGTTGTATATTTTGGGGTTTTTTAGATAATTTTTTTATTTATTTTTATTTGCAGGAATATCACCTAATTTTTGAAAGCACTGTGTATCCAGTTGTACTGTCAAGCCCCTGTCAATGAAGGCGACATTACCTTATATTTGACTTTAATTTTATACACTTGATACAAAAACTTTTTTTTTTACTTTGAAAAAAAATTAAGATTGCATTTCAAAATATTCCGAAATTCTTCATTTTAAACATTTTATATTTTCTGTTCTGTTCTGTTTCAGAGACAGTACATAGCCCCTCCTAACCAGGCTGGTCTGAAACTGAAGTCAGTGCTGGGATACAATGGCAATGGTAGAGGTAACCTAGTCTGGCACCCTGAAACCGGACTGTTTGCCTATACCAGCGGCTGTATTATCATCATTGAAGATCTGCATACAGGGAACCAGAGGCATCTTATGGGTAAGGAACGAAAACAAGTAGTCTTTTACACAATGTATTACAATGGCAATATTCTACATGTAGAAATGCGTTTGTTCAAAATAATTATTAGCAGAAGTCTGTTACCCACATGAAATGTTGCAGCCTGCTTTAACTCAGTTCATAGCATTGTACTCTCAATGTGTGTATGCAGAGCTGCCAACATTTGAAAATGAGGAAGATTTAATTTTCTAATCAGAAAGACTCAATCGAAGCGAACGCAGCGAGCGAGCTGAGCGAGTGAACCCTTGCGGGTGGGGTCCAGGGGTTTTAGGCTTTTTGGCACCAAAAGGAGAGGCCTCCTTGCATATATTTTAAGTAAGTAAATTACCGTCAAATACGGAAGTCTTCCGCAGAATCCGGAAGAGTTGGCAGCTCTGGTGTATGCACAGGGAGTGTGATAATGAGCCTGGCTACCCTGCTTGACAGCTTCATGATGCTGTTTGATTGTTCCAGAACTATTAAACATAGATCTGTTTGCAGCCGTGTTAGTCAGGTAGAATAAGATATATATATATATAAATGGTAGCACTTTTAAGACTAACTAAACTTAAAACTAGGCATAAGCTTTCGTAGCTACAGCTACTTCATCAGATGCTATAGCTGTAGCTACGAAAGCTTATGCCTAGTTTTAAGTTTAGTTAGTTTTAAAAGTGCTACCATTTATATATATATCCAGAACTGTTAAACAGAACACAAACAAGTGACAGTTAGCAGAGAGTCACACTAAATGCAATTTATTGTCAATTACAGCATAGTAGGCCATAAATGCAAGTGTAAAGAATAGCGCCTGGGCACACTGGCAAGCTACCCAGGATGTACTACTTCTTTTGAGATCATGCGTATCAGTCTATGGCAAACAACTGTGTCAAACGATGTCACAATGCCGTGGACTAATAAAGTTATTAAATGAATGTCACACTTGGTGTAGGTTAAAGACTATAAACCACGTTGTTTGAAGTCGAAATTAAACTGGTTGACTATTTTTTAAGAGATGATTTGACTTTGTTAAGTTGTATAGGGATCAGTATTTGTTAACGCTGTCAAGGGGAAAACATCTAAATTGTAGCAAAATTAAATTTGCCACATTAAATACTGTGGCATTCGATGTTTTCATATTTCCCTGGGTCTCTTAGGTCACGTTGAAGAGATCTCCACGCTGACCTTCCAGCATGACTGTCAAGTCTTAGCATCAGCTTCAGGCTCCCATGGTCTCACCACCAGCCAGATCTGCCTGTGGGATGTCCAGGGGGCACTGTGTAAGAAGGTACTGTCCTACCATGAGCATGACATCGTCTGCTTGGCCTACTCCAGGGATGACAGATTCTTGGTCTCTGCCGGTAAGAAAAACATTTCAGAGAATTTTTGTAATGATTTGCCACAAAACTAGAAATATTATAGTGCAACAAAGTTGAGAACTATGAAAAAACAGATCTGTGAAAGTTTGAGCTCAATTATTGAGACCGCACACTTTTGAAAAAATTATGACATTTTGTACACATTTTTGGTCACATTGTGAATAAAAACGGGTCACATTGTGAATAAAAACGGGTCACACATTGTGAATAAAAACGGGTCACACATTGTGAATAAAAACGGGTCACACATTGTGAATAAAAACGGGTCACACATTGTGAATAAAAACGGGTCACACACTGTGAATAAAAACGGGTCACACACTGAATAAAAACGGGTCACACATTGTGAATAAAAACGGGTCACACATTGTGAATAAAAACAGGTCGCATATTGTTTTAGCCTCGGCTTTACAGTCAAATATTTTTGAAACATGAAACTACACTACCTCATCTCATGTTCCCACTCACTAGGTGACTACCGTGACTGCACCCTCGTGGTGTGGAACACCCACGACTATACCCTCCTGGCGGCCTCCAAGTCAGCCCAACCCATCCATGACCTTTCCTGGGACCCGTACACAACCAATGAGTTCTCCTCAGTGGGTGAGACGGGTACCTTACTCTTCTGGATGCTAGACGAGACCCAGGGGAGGTTCAGTCTCAATGTTCATGAGGCAGACATACCTCAGGACTTGATGGACTCCAAGCACATGGTAAATTGACTTAATATTTTTTGTTTGTTTTTATTTTTTATTTATTTTTCATGAGTTTTCGTATGTAATTTATGTATGTAAAATTTTTTATTAAGATTTTATTAAGATATTGGGTTATTGGTTATTAGAGAGGGGAAACATACATCTGGGCTTGATGGACTATGAATACCTCCTTGTCTAAAACCTTTTGGGACTTAATACAGTATTATAGCACAACAAGGTCCTGTCTATCTTTAAGACTTGTTTTTGAAGTGATTACTTTCCTCGGAGTAACCGTCCCTCTCCCCACATGATTGGAAACTCATGATGATCATGATGTGATACTCTAGTAGACTTTCTTTGTTACCCTAGGAGACGCATTAGGGGACAAACCAACATTGACTCTCCCTCAACTTCTCCCAAAGAATCTTTATGTCTGATAAATGACCCGATTCACCTATCAGTCACCAGTAACAACTTTTTAACTTTCAACTTTTTAACTATTGAATACACCTCTTGGTGTTTATTCCTTACACTGGCACACTGTCTATATCTGATTAGGATATAGACTTGCTCTGGCTGTACCACACAGTGAATTTCATTGGTTGTAAATGTATCACAAGTGTGTAGCCGGTATGAGTGTATGTTAACCTACAACATGCACAGCTGTGCATGGTACCACATTCAAAGTTAAAGCAAAGGACGGTATTTGGCATTAAATGCAAGCCTTGTGGTAAGATGTCAGATGTTCAGATTAGTACTGACTCAGCTGTGTCCTTTGTACCGTTATTTTACCAGATCCTGGTGACGAAAGGCATTAACCTGCCTGCAGTATGGTGGTGACAGCGCATCGTATGTCGGTACTAATACCGGTGTATTGTCAGCATGGGATACCAGACACAACTCCTGCTTCATGCACTGGGATGCTGACTCAGCAGAGATAGGTATGTCATTATATTCTAGCCTCTATTTGTGTTGGGCAATTAACCATAGTATACCGTGCCTTCAATGAACATGTGGTATTATAAATGTCATACTGTGCATTCATACTTCATGTTGACCAAGAATGATGCATACATGTGGATATCAATCTCAGTTCTAAGAAAATTGGAAATTTTTTATTTACAGGAGAAGTGTTCTCAACATTAATTTGTTGCTTATAAAAATATTTAAGTAATTTTAAGTGGCACTTTCTCCAAAATGAGATAATTCCAACAGGAATATTTTCAGGATGTTTGAATTCATTATCAACTTTACATCAAGCAAGATTTTGGATCAATATGATCTTATTGTCACAACCCTGGGTCCGCCTGCCCTCACGCGCAATGCGTCTGGGCCAAGTCACTCACAAGAAACACACCAACCAAGAGTTTAAACTAAAACTTCTCGTTCAGAAAGAAAATAATACTAAATATTTATTACAGTATGTACAATTAATTACTACAAATAGATCATCTATTAAAGTCCAAATCAACAATGTTGGACTCAACTATACAAAAATGCAGTTATAAATTATAGTTACAAAACCACCACCACTGGACGTTGAAGTCTACCGTCCGAAATGTCTGTATTCCCCATTTACGACTCCCGTCTAGGTACGTTGATCTACTTGGGTTGGAGGGATGTCAAAAGCAGTCATCGTAGCTATGGTGGGGCGATATCTTTGTCTCCAAAAACTTAATATCTTCGTCTCAAATAAAGTTGATTCCAACAAAGAGAGCCCTCACTGATCACACCCGCTGTAGCTCTGGATTGATTCACAACTCGCAGCTCGCTCCGCAACAACTCAACGAGACAGCACAGCAACAAGACAGCTACATGTAGTATTCAATCGTTCACCATCAAACGCTCAGCAACAAGACAGCTTACGTTGCGACCATTCAGCATCAGCGCTCCGCAAAATCTCTTCCAGGCTATTGAAAATGTTTGGCCACCGCCAACTACCTCTCAAAAGCGTAAACCGACGCTTGTTTACGTTTTAAGACTATCGCCAGAAAATACTGGGAAACTTAGTCCCAAAAGATTGATCAAAACTTCAGTTGATCCACTACTGGAGCTACCGCTCTCTCTGTGCTACCGCACTCATTCCCAAGATTTTAGTCTTCTCTCTCCACCCCCTCGATATCCTTACGTATATATACCCAGAGTTTCTAACCTCTTGATCCATTGTTACCCAAAGTACATGAATAAAACAAATCTCCTGCTGAAACCTTATTCGAAGAGTGACGTATATCCCCGCCGAAATGATTGCATATAATTTACATCTAATTTACATCTAATTTACATCTAATTTACATCTACTTTACATCCGTTCTGGGGCGTCGAAATTCTGCTGTGATGACGTAAAAGGTTAAGTAAAATATTGCCCTCTTGTGACACTCATTTTGTGTTCAGTTAGTTACCACATATATAGGATAAATCCATTTTATGTGACTGGATCCTACAATATGAGTCTACAACAAAAGTTTCACTTTGATATTTTTTGTATTATCTTCAATTTGATACCAAACATATGTCAATATGTTATGAATTAAGACTTTAATGGGTTGCAATAAAGTGACAATTTCTATTGATTTGCATTGTGGAGAGTCATGATAAAAGACCAGTATTACACATAGGTAAGCTGTGGCTGCTTCAGACTCATTTTGGAAGATTGTCTCACGCATTTTTAACATTGTATAATTTAAAGTGCATTTGAATCTTGTAGGTTTGATAGTAAGTCGATTTGGCAGCAGTCGTCTCATCACCGGGGGTGCCTCACGTCTTCTTCGTCTCTGGTCTGTCTACGGAGTCGGAGAACTCAGGCTGGCTGCTGGAGTCTCTAATGGGTAAGAGCATTCCACATAAATGTATCCGAAACAATGATATTTGGGAAAACCTTTTTGTTTTAGATTGTCAATTATGTTTTTATGATGGAATGTGTGCAGAGTAACTTTGGACTTAACATTCCAAAATAAAACAGTATTTTTTAAAACTCTGTTGACATTTTTAACGTGTTTGCCCGTTCTGAGAATTCTGATTTTGTGGTCTTCAAAATGTTGATTGTTATATAATACATGATTTCTTTGGTTACAGAACATTATTTTAATACAGTATATCACCACTGTAACAAACACTATAATGAATCTTTGTTTTCTACATAACTTGACCATTGGATCCCATTTTGTTTGAATGAATCACTGTAATGCAAAATAAATGTCTGCAACATTGTTGATGAAACCTGCCTCTATCTTAAAACAAATGGGATTCAGACAGTTGGGTTATTGAAATCAGAATCACCAGGCTTTAGTAACAACCTGGGACCAATTTCATAGAGCTGTTTAGCAGATAAAATTGCTTACCAGAAAAGCTTACTTAGCGTATTTCTTTGGTTACCAGCCAAACTTTCATACAAAATGTTTCCATTTTGGCTGGTAGTCTGTTTTATGTTGCTTAGCAAATATACATAACAGCAAAAGAAACGTCACCCCCTAAATTTTGATAAGTATGAGAACGTGTTTAGCTTATGTGTCCTCAGACGTCATGCATGACGAATTTTGAGGTCAACCAAATTTGCCACATTGTCTTCGTGTTACACTCCATACTCATAATATTCTTCATGAAACAAATTATATTAATTATAAAATGAAAATAATAAATATTTTTAGGGGTGACATTTCTTTTGCTGTTATGTATATATTTGCTTAGCAAAATGCTGTGCTTAGCAGCTCTATGAAATGGGGGCCCTGAACTTCTTGATTTCAATTTACATGTACTAAATTGAATTCTGACATATATTTTTAATAAAAATTTACACTTAATAAATTCAACTGCTTAAGCTGTGCAGTTATAAAATTTTTCCATTTAAAACTTACAACAGTCATGCCGGCCAGGGTCTTGTTATGGAAGATGAAATGACGCTTGATGGCGCTATAACATCAGCCGAGTTTGATGACACCATGGACATTGGTGTAGTGGGGACCACGTCTGGTACCCTGTGGTATATCAATTGGGTTGAACGCAGTAGTATCAGGATAGTCAGTTCGCACACTAGCAAGGTAATTAAGACACTGAAACATTGCAAATACAGACAAAACGAACTCATCTTAAGTTGTGATAAAGGCATCTAGCTCAAACTAGTCACACTTACAAGCAGAATATACTTAGCAGATTATGCACCATGAACTAGGGCTCAAAGCTGTTGTTTTTCATAATTTAAAGCAATGTAAGCAGCCAGTCTGCCAAGTGCATGGAATATGTGGAATATTTGGCTGTGAAATTGAAGGAAATGCAATATATAACATGTATGTAATCAGTGTTCTAGCCAGGATGAAATTATAGCGTAGGGGCATTTGTATGACATGAATCTGCGAGCGCGTAGCACGAAGCCACTGTGGTGTGGGGTCCGGGGCCTGCTTAAGGGCCGTGGGAAATTTTTAGGTTGTAGATGCTCTCTGGTGCAATCTGAGGCTATTTAGGGGCATATTGTATAATATAATTTGTCACACAAAAAACATATTTTTTTAGACATAAAAATATTCCTTGCTTGGTAGGTTTGAACATGTTTACATGTGCACATGTTGCATCTCATGTAACTCTGTCATATTTTAAAATTTAAAATGGAGTAGGGCCTACAGGACTCATCATGTTATTATTGTTGATGTTATTGTTTTATTCACGTTACATTGGATTGTTGTTAGTAATATACTTAATTGTAGCTTTAAACATGTGAATAAAGTTAATCGTTTTTATCAATAATAAGTGAGATATGATCCAAAAAATTCCATGCAATACATTACAATATATACCTTGATTTATGACTACTTTAAATTAAACTTGACAAAACTATAAATAGAATTCCTGCAGTGGAAGCTTCACTTCACAGAAAACTACATGTGTAAGATGCCATTGAAGCAATGCTTTGTACTGCAACTTTTTTTTCAGCTGAATTTTCATTCAAATCACTGTCAATTGTGCATGCATGATTGAATTTCAACCATTTCATTACGAGCTGTGTAGAACATGTCATTCTGTCATTTGCTTTTGAATTTTTAAAATTCATGCAATACTTGTTGAGATATTCTAAAAAAATATTAGGGGGAACTTAGAAGTTGTGATGGGTGTATAACATATGCTTTTAATGATAAAATCAAACATTTCTTATTTGCAAGTATTTCCTTCCCTATAGCAGATTGGTCTAATTTTTTCACTCCAAATTAATACTTTCAGATTCCAAAATGCTGACATAAGTCAAAAACTTAATCATTTTGTTTTATTTTGTTTAGGTGAACTCAGTTGTGTTTAGTACCAGTGATTACTTTGCATCTTGTGCTGATGATGGAAGCCTTCGTCTCTACTCCTTAACTGACATGGAACAAACTCTACAATTCCAAGTTCTCGATCAGGTGATGTTTGTTGCCCCTGTCACAAGCCACTCTGAATGAGTTGGACCAATTGGTTTTCCATTTCAATCCTCCTGTTGATTGATCATTCAATAACTTTGTGAAATGATAAAGGTACTATATATACCAGCATGTGTAATGCTTGCCAAATGGTACTGTGTGGTGAATGCATCTAATTGTACATGGTACTGTTACCTACACAGCTTATCCACCATTCATAAACAGTCGTCAAATGGTACTGTGTGGTGAATGCATCTAATTGTACATGGTACTGTTACCTACACAGCTTATCCACCATTCATAAACAGTCGTCAAATGGTACTGTGTGGTGAATGCATCTAATTGTACATGGTACTGTTAGCTACGCAGCTTATCCACCATTCATAAACAGTTGTCAAATGGTACTGTGTGGTGAATGCATCTAATTGTACATGGCACTGTTAGCTACGCAGCTTATCCACCATTCATAAACAGACAGTTGTCTAGTTTTGAATGGTCTGTCAACTCGCTGGAAAAATGTTCCAACTCTATATTTATTTGTCTTCATGCCAATCTGTCTTTCCATCCATTCATACATCATGTACTGATTCAAATAATTGATTTACAGTATTGGTTTCAAAATCACTAGTAAGTAGCTTAACCCTAACTCCCTAAGCATTGTTAGTGAACAATAAAAATCCTTCAAAATCCTCCAACTGCCTTTGTTGTCTAGGGAGTTAGGGTTAAAGATAATCATGAATCTATCTAAAAGTGTGTGTTTCAAAAACTATCTAGTCCAAATTAGTTGCAACCAGATAAAACTGGGTCATTCCAGAAATGAGGTCAGTCATTCATTACAGACTTTTAACCAGTTCGTGTCGGGAATAAAAAAGTTTTTCTGGGCCCCTGTGGCGGGTTTCTTTTTCCCACACACACGTTAATGGAAGCTTCCACAGCGGGTGGCTGGCACTTCCGAGCATGTCACCGTACACGCGTGGCTCAACCGAGCATGCATACAAATATTCCGGAGTTTCCTATGGCGTGTTTAGACGCTCTCCGATCCGCGGTGCAAAAAGAAATTGCGTGTATACACGGCCTCCGACGCGAACTGGTTAATATACAGAGAAAACTGAAGGGTTATCAATGAGAAATACCATGATTAAGATGCTTACTCAACATGTTAAATTAGTGTAAAGTATTTATTATTGCTATACTAATGTATTTATTGTTGTCAGCATGAAAAAAAAATGTTTCTATCAATCAATCAATTAATTAAATCTAAACATTACATTTTCTTCTTTTTTCCATTATCAGTCTGTTCAAACATTATCTTACCAGTGTTGCTACACTGGATACAATTACAGGAACATTTGTAGAATTTCCCTCTAGATCTAAGTTTAGAGGTACCTTTTGAATTAACTCGGACATTCTTGTCTTCTCTTCTCCCATGTAATACAGAGCTGTAACTGTATGGCATTCAGCCCTAATCCGGTTCCAGCCGGCTCCAGCCAGATTGTACCAGCCGAGAAGGAAGGGCAGCCATTGCAGAGAGTAGTCGCTGGTTACAGTGATGGGACAGTGCGTGTCTTTGATCTGGGTAAAGTGGAGATGATTCTTAAGATGCAGCCGCACGGTGTGGCAGTCACTGTCATAAGCTTCTCAACTGACGGTCAGTATCTCTTCAGTATATAAGGCTTTTTATTGAGAATCTTACCACTATTAAAGATATATATAAACATATTGTAAACAATTCCTTAATATGATTTTCAAAAGTACGGTTTAATAATAGGACTTGCGATAAATGTTTTGAAGGAGTTAAGTCAATAAGTCAATGCAGAGAAAGCTCCTTTTAGTCAACCCTATCACGGTAATAGCCGCCATCTTGTTCACGGTGCAAACACGCGCCCTCGCGCGGTACACCTAAAAGTTTTTACACATAGCAACAGCAATTTTGCTCACCTTCAGCTATGATTTTACAAGGTAGACAGCCTGAAATCAGTCACTTAAATAATTGGTTCTCATTGATGCGTCCAAATATTTTTTACCCAATTAAATCCGGTAGAAATAAGATTCGGTAGAATTTCCTCATTTGTTTGGCATCACTCTCAGCTCTGTGACCGTCCTGCTTGCCAGTCTAACATAAGTGCAATGAAGTGTAGGCCTAGTTGTTTAATAATTATAATAATAATAATAATAATAATAATAAAGATTTGTAGCGTGCACATATCCACCCTGCTGGGCGCTCAAGGCGCGGCAACAAAGAAAAAACATGAATACAAACAATATACAATGATAGCATAGGGAAAAAATTATGTACTGAGATACATGTACCTACAATGCAATTACAAATATACATCATCTTTGAAGAATTGTGACATAAGATGAGTTTTAAGCATCGACTTAAATCTAGTTATACTATGACAAGATTTGAGTTTAGTTGGAAGATGATTCCAGAGTCTCGGAGCCGCAGCAGAAAAAGACCTATCACCCCAGTTCCGTTTTGAAGTTGGTTCCTTTAGGAGTGACATGTTGCTGGAGCGCAAATTGCGTGATGGAGTGTAGACTTTAAGCAGTATAGAAATATAAATTGGAGCAATGTTATTAAAAGATTTGTGAACAATTAGCATAAGTTTAAAAACAATTCTCTGTGAAACAGGAAGCCAGTGCAGTTCTTTCAAGATTGGCGTGATATGGCATGACTTTCTGGACAATGTTACAACACGAGCTGCTGTGTTTTGTATGTGCTGAAGACGAGATATTTGATTCTGCGGGAGACCGTAGAGGAGAGCATTGCCGTTATCGAGCCGTGATGTGACAAACGCATGTATAATTTGTTCAGCAGCACTTTTATTCAAGTATTTCCTTATTCGGCTAATATTTCTGATATGAAATGATGATATTTGTTGTTGGAGATATGAGGTTTTAAAGTCATTGTCGAGTCAAATATAACACCCAAATTACGTGCTTGTGATGAGGGGGTTATCTGCGAGTCACCAATTGTAATAAATGGAAGAGAAACTTTAGACAATTGCTGACGTGATCCAAATAGAACAAATTCTGTTTTTTCATCGTTCAATTTCAGGAAGTTTTGTCTCATCCAACTTCGAATCTCTTGCATACATTTCTCCAGTGTTGTAATGCAGGAATCGGCAGGTTCTTGAGAAGATTTAAAAGTAATGTAAAGCTGCGTGTCATCAGCGTAGACATGGTAATTTAAATTATACTTCAAAATGATATCACGAACTGGAAAGGTATAAACAGTAAACCACTGTGGGCCGAGCACGGAGCCTTGGGGTACAGAATAGTCAAGAATAACAAGCTCGGAGATAGCATTACCAATACAAACATGCTGAGGCCTATTTAAAAGGTAGGACCTACACCAATCCAGGGCTGTGTCATGTATTCCAAGATGATATTGAAGGCGGGAGAGAAGGATTTTATGATCGACCGTGTCAAAAGCGTGTCAAAACTAATGCAGATAAAATGTCATTGTTGACGCGGAGAAGAGCAGTTTCCGTTCCATGAAATGGTTTATAGGCTGACTGAAATGTGTCCGACAGGATATTAGCACGAACATGGTCAGAGATCCGTGATGAAACAACTCGCTCGATTGTTTTTCCAAGGTACTTTAAATTCGCTACTGGTCGGTAATTTTTGAAAACTTCCTTGTCCAAATTGGGTTTCTTCAGGAGTGGTTTAACATGAGCAACCTTCAGGCTATCAGGGAAACAACCGGAAGAAAGAGATTTGTTAACAATAATTGTGATATACTTAGCAAACGCATCAATATTTTGTTTTATTAGCGAAGTTGGTACTGGATCAAGGTCACATGATTTTGATGGCGATTTCATGATGAGTTTCTTGATCTCCGTAACACTAGTAGGCGCAAACATAGACAGTCTACATTGTGGATCCTTGCGTGACGGTGTTTGTGATAGAATGGCAGGTACTGGGGGAAAATAACGACGGATATTCTCAATTTTTGTGACAAAAAAGTTTGAAAAAGCATTTGCGAGGTCCTGATCGGAGTGTGTAGATAGAAGCACTGGAGTTTTGGGTTTATGAAGCAGCTTTTCAACAATGTTAAAGAGTTTTTTTCTGATCGCCAGAGCCTTCTTCCACAAGAGATGAGTAGTGAGTTATTTTTGCCTGGTTAATCATTGGTTACAGTATTCTTGCCGATGTACTCCAAGTTTCCCATTGTCACGCCATTTTCGCTCAAGTTGACGGCGGATTTTCCTTGCAGCACGCATATCATCATTGAACCAGGGGGATTCAGATTGTAGTTTAACAGTTCTAGTTTTTGCGAGCATGATCGCTCAAGATGTTACGGACAGTAGATTCAAATAGACTGACACAAGAATCCAGCTCACCATCTTCAAGGTTTACATTTTCCAGTTGAGATTCAATATCATGACATAAATCTTTAATATTTACATTTTTCCAGTGGCGAGTAGTTACAGAAATGGTAGGTATGGGAGGTTTTTTAAGGTTCATATTTACTATGATTGCATAATGATCAGATAAGCCGGGATGGATAGTTATATTCGAGATGAGAGGTGAAGTATTTTCACGCGTTATCATGAGGTCAAGACAGTGACCATACCGATGAGTGGGTGCTGTGATGTGCTGGATAAGTCCATGAGCAGAGAGCAGATCTTTAAACTGATTTGCATAATTGTTTGAAGTGATGTCCTTATGAATGTTAAAATCGCAGGTTAAAATAATGTCAGATGGGTGCAAGAGATAATCCACAATTAATTTATCAAATTCCTGCAGATAAATGGAGAAATTTACATGTTTACCATCAACATCCCTTTCTGGTCGATATATATTAACAAGGCGAACAGAGTTGCACGTTACCTCAGCATGCAGAGATTCAAATGTTAGGTAGTCAATGTTAACATTTTTCATACTGACAGATAAACTGGACCTAAAGAGAAGTGCAACCCCTCCACCGGTCTTTTTTGGTCTGGGGATATGATGGAGAGAGTAGCCAGCAGGAGTGCACTCACGGGGTAGCAAGTCATCATCAAGTTTAAACCATGTCTTGGATATGGCAACAAGATTCAAATTGTTTTGAATTACAAAGTCAACAAATTCATCTGATTTGTTACATATGGATTGAGTGTTCAGACTCATCTGCTGAAGTTTAGACTCATCATGAACATTTGGAGTTGAAGTTATGCCAATGTCGCTTGTTGATGTGGTTAAGTTAACTGCTGGGGGTTGGTAAGGCCGGAGTGCTAGTTGTGTAAGTCTGTCCATTCTACGGCGACCAGCTTTTTTACCTCTGTGTGTGCGGCGGTATGTTTGATTGGCAAGTATTCCAAGACAGTTGGATAAGATAAAGCTACATCAGTGCATGGAGCATTGCGAAGATTGAGTAGTTAATTGCGGCCGTAGGAAATTTTATGGAGCTGAGTGGCGTTTGTGGGTGTGTTGTTCAGTGTTTCAGGTCCAGGGTTTGGGTTTATGTCACCAGAAATTAAGAATTCCAGGTGAAAGGTGGCAGATGAATTATCATAATATGATATAGGACAACTCAAAAATTTAAGATGGCGGATTTGTTGTTTTTTATGTAGTGTACAAGCTGTAGGTTGCATGCTGTAGTCATATTCTAAAGATGAGTGATTGAGACACAATGGTCCGGATAGCAGGAGTAGAATAAACAGAATGTAGACCTCCATTGTCTAATCACTAAGTTGTTGATCCAAACAAAAGGCTTGTGGTCAAGCTACAGGTTATAATCTAAGTCAGAGTTGACTGCACAAATAAAATGAAGATACAGTAAAATCTTACAGCAGAGACAGACAAAATACAACACTTGACTTTTTTCACTTATTATAAGAAAACAAATGTACCAATACTCACATAAAAACGTCCAGTAGATTCCAGGTGTAATAGTATAAAAATGAAGACAAACTTGTAGCTACAAAACACTTACTTAGCACAAAAACTGGAGAGCTGTTATGAGTGGCTGCTTGTTAGGCGCTCATTCATTGTTAGTTTAGTTCAAAACAGAAGTAACCATACTACTCGGGGTCATACGTGTGACGCACAGTTGTTAACCTTTGTATAATTTATTAAAAGAAGGAACACAAAAGTTTTAGTATAGCTGTTGTACAAACTTGTTTTCCTTCCTCCATGCTTGTTCATAAAAACAGAGTAAAAAAGGTCATCATTCACAGACTTAACTGAATAATGTGTATCCTCAGCAGTAGGACCCCTATGCCCTGATTGTTTTAAAATGTAGGTTGGAGAGGTGTGAGGATATGATGGGGGTAGGGTAATAAAAACATCAAAAGTTTAAATATTATGCGGTAATTTGACTAGACAAAAATTTTGTACAAGTGTAAGTCAAACAACTAGGCCTACACTTCACTGTACTTACGATAGACTGGCGAGCAGGACGGTCACGGTGCTGATAGTGATGCCAAACAAATGAGGTAATTCTACCGAATCTTGGAGATTTAATTGGGTAAAAAATAATTGGATGCATCAATGAGAAGAATAGCTGAAGGTGAGCAAAATTGCTGTTGCTATGTGTAAAAACTTTTAGGTGTAACGTGCGAGGGCGCGTGTTTGCCCTGGCGCATATTACCGTGATAGTGTGTATTGCCATAGACACAGGGTAAAGCACATCCTTTCTATTCCCATCACCATGCCAAGACTTCAGTTTCATAAAGTTTATATCCATGTTCAACATTAGGCCATCCCTGTCTGGGGGATAGTTACTATAAAGTTGTGCAAAGGTTATAGTCAGTAATGCCTGTAACCATGGTTTCATTTCGATGGCCCTAGCTAGGCCCATTTGAGGACAAATTGTCAAGTCTAATTATAATGTATTTCTGTTGATGTTTGATTTAGGTCATGTGATTCTATCTGGAGGTACTGAGGGTTTAATAGCAGTCAGTAGTCCAACTACAGGAATCACTATGAGAGTTATCAATGACCACAAAGGAGCTCCTATAACTGATATGCATATCACCAATAATCAGGTAATATCATGTACAATACATTTATGTATATGCTACCCAACATAGGTATTTATTGTTTTTTCAATTTTTTTCCAATTTAAAAACAAAATGGCCCAATATATGTGGTCATTATTATTGTTATCTTTAAAGAATTGAAAATATGTTTTTTTTTTTTTACTTTGAGTGATGCAAAGAATGTTTATTTTTATTTCTCATAACCACTTGATGAAGGTTAGCCAACAAAGCCCTGTTATATAACCAAATATTTCAAAAAAATAAATTGTCACACATGGAAGCTCATATGCACTGTTCTGTTCTATATTCTAGCAAACTCTTTGTGTTTGTTTATGTCAGTCAATAGTGATCTATCTGTGGCTCACAGACACAAATAACCCATAGACGGACATCAGCTTTTCAAAATTGTCAGGGAACTAACTGTAATGGTGAATATTGCTTTATCATGTATTAATTTTTTTGTCCCAGGACGCAGAGTTTGGACTGGGACTGAAGTCCCCACATCTGTGGCTGGCTGCCAGTGCTGACCGCCGGGTCAGTGTGTGGTCAGCAGATTGGCCAAAGGACTTCTGTGAGATGGTTGATTGGTTGAGCTTCCCTGCTCCTGCCTTTGCTCCTGATGGGACGGTCATCAGGAAAGGTGATATTGTAAGTATTCAACAGTGGATGGACTGTTAAGTGGTAACTTGATTTAAACATTATGGCTAGGTTCACATCCTTGTTGAGCTGGGAAGCCTGAATCTTCTTGGTAGGCTGAGCCAGATGGAGCTATCAATAATTTTTTTTAAATATTTTTTAGTCTTTAAAAACCCTCGTATTTTCAAAACCCTTCATCTGTCACAGGGTTTTGAGGGATCAAGCTATACAAGGGTTAAACACTGATCTGGCCAATCAGTCAAACAGCATGACCAATATGGTTGTATTACAACAGCTGAATAAACATAATCCAATTTTTTTGTCCATTATAACTGGTTATTTATGCTAAGAATTAACATGCTTTGAGATTTGAGCCAAGACGTATGTCATTCTATCACCTTACACTGTGCAGTGCAAACTGAATTTTTTTCACAGATTTTGGATTTAAGACTAGGCAAGTCTCTAGTATTGCTAAAGATAGTCAGAGCCAACTCCAGATCAGTGCATTGTAAATATTTTTTGAGTATTAAGGGTTCATTGTACTTTTATTTCAGGCCCAATATCAGTTATTACCCAAGAGCTTGGCTCGGTTCTCCCCTGCCGATCCTGATATCATCATCTATGCTGGCTATGGCATGCAGAAACAGATCCAATTCTACAGCATCTCACAGAAAAAGGTACATTTGTAGCATTATTGTGTGACCCTGCATACTGGAAACAAATCACATTTTGCTTTAAATATGAGTTATTGCCATAGTTTATTTGTTCATACGATTGTGTAAAGCATTTCATATGGCTCAATTTTTGCAATTTTACAAAATGTTTATTTTAAACAGATCATTTAAACTTTCTTATTTGCACGGCAAAGAAATAAGGTGTAATCTTTCTATTTGGAAAAAGGTTATTTTTTTTATACATTTTTTAATTCTTTAAAACATACACCATAACCTTTCACCAGAGGTATATTCTACCATTAATGGTCTGCCAGGAAAGCATCTTTTTTATGAAAGGTTGCCAAGGCACAAGGCTCTTAAATGCCACTCAAAGTGCAGACTAGAACTAAAGAAGAGGGAGAGAATAAAAATATTCTCAAAAGTTGGAATTTACTGTCACCTGACACTTTTCCGTCAATACTTGGAGCTTTCCCACCTGCCTGAAAAATTACTTCACTCTAAGATGAACATTCACATTGCTCTTGAATGTCGGCTATTATATCAAATCCCTTGTCATATACATCTCTTTGGTAGGTTGTACGTACTACTGCATTAACACACTGGGCCACAACATTGGACGTCAGCCCACTTGGGCATCTCATAGCAGTGGGCACTGCAGGTGAGTTGTCATGGTTACTAATTGTGGACAGGAAAGTAGAGAAACATATCCTAAACTAGGCCCCAAGATGGATCACTTCTGCAGATAATTGTGGTTTTCCAATTTGACCTGAGATGACCTCACATGACCTCAACAATGACCTTTGGTGAAATCAGGGAATTTCATACAACATTTGGTTCCTTTTCCTATATAATACAGATTTAACATTTCAGAATGTTCTTAACAAAAATTAGCAACAATTTTGTTTATATTTGACTGGCCCACTGTTGTACCCCAAAAATATAATAATACAAATTTGATGTTATTTTGCAGAGCGCCTGCTTAAATTAGTTGACTACCATGAAAGCAGCTTTCAAGACTTTGTTAGCCATAATGATGCCGTTCAGCTGGTTCGCTTCACACCCACTGGCAAACTGGTCTTCACTGTGGCATACAACCAGATACTGGTGTGGGAGGTTGCTGTGTAAATGGAACTGCAGCTGTTGAGTTTACAACCCCTCTGGCAATAGTGTTTTTGTGGGATACAATTAGATGTTGGTGTGGGAGGTTTACTGTGTTAGTGGAACAGCTTTTACAGAGCTGCCAACTCTTCCGGATTCTGCGGAAGACTTCCGTATTTGACGGTAATTTACTTACTTAAAATATATGCAAGGAGGCCTCTCCTTTTGGCACCAAAAGGAGAGGCCTCCTTGCATATATTTTAAGTAAGTAAATTACCGTCAAATACGGAAGTCTTCCGCAGAATCCGGAAGAGTTGGCAGCTCTGCTTTTGAGTGGTACGATCACAATTATTGACAAGTTTCAACTCAGATTCAGTATTTTTAGGATATTCACCTATCGCCATTCATAAACGATGACCAATCACAGTGTCTGTTATGCATCATGATCTAAGACATAGGAATGGTTGTGACTGTTACCTGATGATGAAGGCTGATAACTTTCAAAGGCATGCCGCGTAATATATGCATGTAACAGTCTTGCCATTCTTCAGTGTGTGGGTTGGCCAATGTTTAAAACACTTGAGAGTAAATGTAATATGTTGTATTGTGTATGAAGAAGAATAAATCACTTTGCCTTGGCCAACATGTTTATAAGAAATACCTATCTACTGGTTATTTAATGAAGGTAAAGTTCAGTAAAAACAATTGCTATCATCCTTGTGAATTCAATCAGTATAATGCCTGGGAAAATGCAACAGAGGGTTCTCCCCACATACAAACTAGCGTATCGGCCTGATATGCAAAGATTTTTGGATGATACACTCTATTCTCTGAGTACCTTTATTGTTCGTAGTGAAGAGTGGTCTGGGGAATAATAATTGACAATAATAGACATTGACAACCGCATCTCAATTTGACATGAGTCAGTATTTATATATGTATGTATATAACAAATCTTATTGTAAATGTTGTAAATTTGTATACAAAACTACTGCTATCCCGTTACACAACCCCACTCCTCCAAGTGCAGTGATTTTACATTGAACAACCATTCCAAGAAAATTGACATTTAGTAGTATTCTAATCTAATTTATTCCACTGAATTCTCCTTTGACAAATAAAGTTTTATTAAGTAACCTTGAACTATCGTTAAAAGCATTTGAAAGGTTAAAACTTTATTTAAATATATTGTTACATTTCTACCAGATTGCAATCGTCTGATAATACAATTAGTGTTGGTGTGAATGTCTTCAACAAACAGATACATATTTAACACATTTATGACATGAAAATCATCAATTGGCTTCAGCTGTAAGGGGCCATCCATAAAAATGCGTCACGCATACGAAGGGGGGTCCAAGCCAATGCGTACACGCATAAACCGACAATTTGCTTTTAATGAATTATCATGAAATCAATGTACTATCTCATATAAATAACTACAGGACCAGCTTTTGTGCATCGAAAACAGTTATAACACAGTACCCTTCACCCCCAACCAAAAGTAAATTTATCTTCCCAGCGCTACCGCCAGCCAACTTCGGCCTATAGACCACAACATTACTAAAATAAAAAGACTGCTATGAAACCTGCAGTGTACACAGGAAACGTACAGGTGATTGATACAATGTATCAATTTCACCCACGTGCTGTCGCTCACAATGTAATGTAGTACAGCTGTATACGATGTACCTGTAAATATTCCCATGGTGATGTAATCGACGACTGCATGAGTTGTTTGTTAAACACTGAAAAAATAGTGGCTTGAAGCCTGCATTTATTTTGTCGTATAAAAAACACGGTCAGAATGGCTAGTACCGGGGGAAATTCCAACTCAGGGCGCTACGCTAAACTTGTGGAGATGTACAAAAAAGCAAATCCAACGAAGAATAAACAGTTGCAACTAACGGAAGCACAAGATCAATCATCCTGGTCCATTAACCCTAACTCCCTAGGCATTGTATTAAAACAATAAAAATCCTTCAAAATCTCCAACTGGCTTTGTTGTCTAGGGAGTTAGGGTAAATAAAAATGTTTGCAAATTTTTTTCTGTCAACATTTTGTGATTTATTTCAGTCTTTGGATGCGACATGCGAATCATACTACTACAGCAGGTGTACTGTGACGTTTAATGATGCTAGAATAAGGTAGTCTGAAGTCAAAAGAGATATGGAATGCGAGTCACGTACATGGGGGAAGTTGGAGCCACTGCGTATGCCATGCGTACAGTGGGGGTAAAAAAGTCGGCATTTTGTGCGTACGTACTTTATGGACGGCCCCTAAGCAAGTTTGGTTTAGAACTATAGATATATATACTAAATTGAGCCAAGTTTAAGAGTGATCGCTCAGTACATTAACACAGTACCTACATTGCATTTGAGGAGAGAGCAATTTTTAAGTCCAATTTAAATATAAATATGTATATAGTGTGGAGTATTGAATAAATTACTTGTTTGGAAAAAATGTGTCCTTTTATCAGAGCTTACTCTTAATGATGAAACGGCAAATGTGTGGCCAGTGCGTCCGACGATTGTCTACTATAGATAGTTTATTCTGTATCTGTAACATGGCAGACAATGTCTATTGAAGTGTCACATAAATACATATCTCTACTCTTCTAATCAAAGCACATCATGAAATCTTACAAATAGTACATGATCAAAATTAATTTGAAAAAACTTTCTGAAAATAATTATCCACATTGCAATCAGCAAAACTTCTGCAGCGACACAAATTAAAATAAATAACCTGCCACAAACAAACATAAAATGAGAATATATAGACTAAACATCTTAAATGAAAATATGATAAATTTTAAATGTTAAAACTTTGAAGCAAATGCTGTAAGATGCCAACACTGAAAGTGAAAGACCTCAATTACTTAAGTCCTTGAACAATTTCACCTTCTCTCCAAGGTTCCAACCAAGCATAAATGGTGGTTGTATGTGACCTGTAATTAACAAATCAAGTTTAGTTCATAAAAATACTTCTCAATGATTGAATTGAAAGGGTAAGGAAACTTACAATATATTATATAAATCAATATCTATCATTTGCTTTAATAACATAGCTCTGTGAAATATGTAATAAATTGATGATTTCATTCAAAAATTAATGTTCACAATAGTTGTGGGAAAAGTTATACATTTAAATGCATTTTGGTTTGTGAAGAATGATTTAAGGTTGTTCATTGAGCCATCTACATGTAACCACTTTGCCATCCAAAATACTTGTATGTTTTGATATCATGATAAACTTTCTTTGTGTTGAGATCAGCCAAAATGTTCAAAATAGTAAGCATTGGATAAGTTATAAAGTACTAATTGATTATCAAGACATTCATACATAATTATTCCAATCATTCAAGCTACTTCTGTACATAGGTATAATAAATTGTGGCATAAAATACACTATTTACATATTAGTATATGCCTCAAGCTAATTTAGCCAATCCCTTATTGCTCAATCAGATATATTGAACAGCCACAGTCACTGCAAGTAAAATACATGCTATAACACAACGCCGCTGGCTTTGACATTGTTTTTTCCAGGGAGTATGATGTCAATATGCCAATTCATAACCATTTGAAGTAAAGAAACAATCACATATGTACATGCTCACATTGATATACTTTAAGTTCACAAGTTTTCATAGTGGTATGGCTAGTTGCCGACTACAGATTGACTGTTTGGCTTGTTGCATATAGTATGCTTGCTGGCAATTACCACTAACAAGCAGCATGCATCCAGATGATAATTCCACACCAAGTACCAGTGGTTGTTGCACTCTGCAGTACTGGAGTCTTGCCTGGGATCAAAATTCATGGTTCCTGAACCAAGTCTACTTAGACTACAATAATAATAATAATAATAATAATAATAATAATGTGTGGACTTATATAGCGCATGTATCCACCAACTAAGTGGTGCTCATAGGCGCATTCTTTTACGCATTACACAACACACGGGACCCACGGCTTTACGTCCCATCCGGGCGATCGAAGCACTATGGTTAAGTACCTTGCTCAAGGACACAAGTTCACGACCGGGTCTCGAACTCCACACCCTGCTGCTGGCAACACCAGAACTTGAGTTCGGTGCTGCGCTAGACCGCCGGCCACGACTCTCCAATCATCACATCTACTTCAAGTCTTTGTAGCTATTAATGGGATACAACTCTGAGCAATATAAACACCATCGCTCCACCTGAGGCAGAATGTGAGGATGACCAACCGGTGGCTGGTAATCTCAGGTCCCAGCTCCTGAATCCTGGTGAGATGCACGCTGCACCGCCAGTTTTAACTCCCAGGTTGACCAATCCTTCCCGGTGGTTGGTAGTCTCTGCCCCAGCTCCTGAATCCTGGTGAGATGCACACAGCCCGCCAGTTTTAATCCTCAGGTTGACCAATCCTTCCCGGTGGCTGGTAGTCTCTTGCCCTAGCTCCTGAATCCTGGTGAGATGCACGCTGCGCCTGGCCAGTTTAATCCCCAGGTTGACCAATCCTTCCCGGTGGTTGGTAGTCTCTGCTCCTAGCTCCTGAATCCTGGTGAGATGCACGCAGCACCGTCAGTTTTAATCCCCCAGGTTGACCAATCCTTTCCCGTGGTCGGTAGTCTCTGCTCCTAGCTCCTGAATCCTGGTGAGATGCACGCTGCACCCATCAGTTTTAATCCTCAGGTTGACCAATCCTTCCCGGTCGGTAGTCTCTCTAGCTCCTGAATCCCGGTGAGATGCACGCTGCACCGGTCAGTGTTAATCCCCAGGTTGACCAATCCTTCCCGGTGGTTGGTAGTAAGAGCTCCTCGCTCCTGAATCCTGGTGAGATGCACGCTGCACCCATCAGTTTTAATCCTCAGGTTGACCAATCCTTCCCGGTGGTTGGTAGTCTCTCCCTAGCTCCTGAATCCGGTGAGATGCACGCTGCACCGTCAGTTTTAATCCTCAGGTTGACCAATCCTTCCCGTGGTTGGTAGTCTCTGCTCCAGCTCCTGAATCCCGGTGAGATGCACGCTGCACCGTCAGTGTTAATCCCTCAGGTTGACCCAATCCTTCCCCGGTGGTTGGTAGTCAGAGCCCTAGCTCCTGAATCCTGGTGAGATGCACGCTGCACTCCATCAGTTTTAATCCTCAGGTTGACCAATCCTTCCCGGTGGTGGCTGGTAGTCTCTGCTCCTAGCTCCTGAATCCCGGTGAGATGCACGCTGCACCGGTCAGTGTTAATCCCAGGTTGACCAATCCTTCCCGTGGTTGGTAGTCAGAGCCCTAGCTCCTGAATCCCGTGAGATGCATGCTGCACCTTGGTGTAATCCCCAGAGGGAGGTCTTTGTCCCACTCTTCATATTGCACAAACTCATCCTCTTCCCCT
>CM055819.1:13681012-13705669 GCA_029582265.1 Zoroaster sp. YZ-2022
AGAAGAAGAAGAAGAAGAAGAAGAAGAAGAAGAGAAGAAGAAGAAGAAGAAGAAGAAGAAGAAGAAGAGAGAAGAAGAAGAAGAAGAAGAAGAAGAAGAAGTGTTACTGTCGCTCAAACACGTAAAAGAAATCAAAAAAAAATTTAAAAAATTAAAAAACAATAGGTGTTTCGGCACATGCCCGAACACCCTAAGAAACAAAAACCTACAAAACAGTTAGGTGTTTCGGGCATATACATACACGAACACGTAAAGAACCACGACCAAAACAATAGGTGCTTTGGGCACATACCCAAATACCTAAAAAAAATTAAAAACAGTACAAAACAATAGGTGTTAGCTGCGCAGCCGCGCTCCACGCCTAACACCAAACAAAAACGCTCTCTGGTTTCTTGGTCACATAGGTGGCCAAAATCAGTGCGGTGACATGTTTTTTCACAAATAGTTTTCGTAAAGTTGTTTTTTGCCAACAGTGAAATACACGATATCGTATACATGGTTTTGTAGAACCAGACCAAATTTTTCATACACAAAGTATTGTGACCAAGTGGGAGGACGGAGAAATCGGGCACACGCTCATACCCCTATGTGAAAAAGCCATTTTAAACAGTGCAGTAGAATTCCAATCAATCTAGCAATTTTGGCTGCAGATTGGATTTAAACTAATGTCAGCCGCAGACAGGTCTGATTCCAGAAACCAGTGACTTTTGGGGCTTAAAACCCTCCTACACACACTGCAATTTTTTGGAAACAACCCATTCAGGCCACTCCAAGACATTACCTGTTGCCTCATATGGTTATCCCTTCTGTGCATTGTCACACCTACTGAGATTGCTTGGTAAAGTGGTCTCCCATCGATACATGTGACGATATGTTCAAACATTTACAGTGGCCTTGGGTGGCACAATTGTTTATTTTGTAAGATTACTTGGAAAGGACAGCAGGCTTGTACATGTATGTACCTAAAGGTTGCTAAACAACATAATTTAGTTATATGGGAGTGAAGCTTAATGTGCAGGAGAGGGTTACATTCATACCTGCTTGTCTTATTGATGAAAACATTAATGCATTTTGCATGTGTGTATCGTGGATGTAAATTGTGTGTCGTCAAAGTGAAAACACAGAGCAGAATAGAATCGCGACATGCTGTGGCATTTTACTTTTGACTTGAGTTTGACTCTGTGAGAGGGCAGAGTTGGCTGTTGCTTGATTAACCCTATAATTATGCACTGTAATGGCAGCAATTGAGCTGCATACTTCCCAGGAAACTGAGATGGTTTCAGGAATGATTTATGAGCCTGAACAGCAGATTTAATAAATATAATGCACCCTGAGCACCAGTTTGCAATGAAAAATGTGCGCTACATAAAGTCCACATTATTATTATTATTATTATTATTATGTGGGTGGTCATGTGATCTGTAATAAGCACTGATTGGCCGTCCCTTTATCAATGGCAATAGATGAATTTACCACATACCTTCATTTCTTGTGTACTGTTATGTAGCATTTCCCGCTCCGTTTCATTTTTGTTGATTGTTGAATTATTGGCAGCAATAATACCTTGCTGTGCCAAGTTCACTGTCTTTAAGTTCAATATTTCTTGTTTCAATAGGTGGATTTCTTTTAAGGATTTCTCCCAGTTCAGCTATGAAAAATGAAATGTTAAACAATTGTAACCTTGGGGGTTGCACAAGCTCACCAAGTGATTTCAATGTGGTCAAAATGCTAGAGCTGTTTTTTCTAGACCTTTGACTTGGCCCCCACAAAGTTCATGATCTCAGATCTAGCAAGGAACAAAAGCAACTTTACTCCTCCATGGCCGGCGGTCTAGCTTAATGGACTCAAGTTCTGGTGCAGTAGCAGAATGTGGGTTCGAAACCCGGCCGTGACACTTGTGTCCTTGAGCAAGACACTTAACCCATTGCTTCTTCCACCCAGGGGTTAAATGGGTACCTGTGAGGGCAGAGTTGGTTGATTAGCCCTATATGCGCCTGTAATGGCAGCAATTGAGCTGTATACTCCCAGGGAGCTGAGATGGTTTCAGGAATGACTTATGAGCCTTATGAGCCTTATGAGCAGGGGTAATAATACAATGCGCCTTGAGCACCACTCCAGTTGGTGGATACGTGCGCTATATAAGTCCACATTATTATTATTATTCACTGACTGAGGAAAATGGGCAGCCGTTGGGGAGGATGGGGAACGACAGGGTCGGGAGGAGGATGAACGACAGGGTCAGAATGGCAGTGGTGCTTTAGTGTTTTCACCTCAGTTATCCCAGGTTTGAATCCAACTCAGGGTCAATAACGAGTGGGTTGGGGCAAGTCTTACATAAATATAAACGTTTTCCATAGAATTTTTCATGATCATCTGCTCTTTGCAGATTTCATTCAGGCTTATAATCCACAGTACTAAATGCACTTTTAAAGAATCTTAGGTTGAATTACCAGAAATATTAACCGTTCTGTGACTGCAACGGTCAAAATCAGTCAACATGTTCAGATTCCTACCAAGGTATATCTAGTGCACTTAAAAGTCAAACACAGTCACACCTTACATGTAACAAGTACATTTTAAGGGTCAAAATAAGTTGACTGGTATTGTTCAGGGTGGTCAAAATGCCCCTACATGTATGTGCACTTTTGGGTCAACAGTCAAAGCAAGCAGTTGACATGGTTTTGAACTCTATAGCTACTTGCCACTAAAGTGCAGCAATAGTAGGAGGGTTAAATATTAAAATAGAACACTGAAGTTTAGAAAGGATAATCACATTTATAATGATTGTACCTTTGTGGCGGACAGTTCTGCCGTAGACTCAGCATGGGCTGCCGTCAGCTGAGCCAGGGACGATTTCAGTCTGGCACATTCTTGTCTGGTCTCTAAATATTTTTCTTCAGAGTCGCTGTATCATATCAAGACATAAATGACTCCTTTATTAGTCCACTAAAGGGAAATTACACCAATGTATTTGAAAACTTATGTTCATTGCAACCTTTCAGTTTCCAAGAAATATATCATTAATTAAACTGACCTCAATATAGCAGTTCACAATTTTAGCAACCTTCAGTACATACATGTACAAAATGTAAGCCTGCTGTCCTTTCCAAGTAATCTTACAAAATCAACCCAGTGCCACCCAAGGCCACTGTAAATGTTTGAACATATTAGTATGGCCTGCAATGTATCAACGGGAGACCACCTTACCCTGCGATCAGTGGTGTGACAGTGCACAGAAGGGTAGCCATAGGAGGCCACTGGTAACAGCTAATGGCTTGGAGTGGCCTGAATGGGTTGTTTCAAAAATTGCACTGATTGTAGGAAGGATCTACATGTATATTGTACAATTTCATGTGGGTGCTGTTAACAGTGTTGGAGCAAAGGCTTTGATCCTCAAGGCCAAGGCCAAGGCTTTGGCCTTCAAGGCTAAGGCTTAACCCTCAAGGCCAAGGCCCTCTGGTCTAAAATTACTACTAATATAAAACATGTTACATTATAACGAATCGCTCAAAGTAAGAATAAAAACTTCACGTACAAATATATGACTGAGTAGAAGTTCAGGTCTTCGTGGATACCATTTAAATATAACAAAAAGAATGGTTTGCTTCCATACTGATGCACATTAATCTAAACCGAGCATAAAAAAGGGGGATCTAAGAACGGCTGTTTTTAACTGATGTTACCTCGTTATTATGTAACATGGAAGTAATTTTATTTTTTGGGCCATCATGGTTAAAACAGACCAGACTATATTCACCCAGAATTTGTCAAAAATCTTGGACCAAAATCCACTGAATGGCTTAGAGATTACTTCAGCACCTGTATCAAAGTTCAGAAAATAACCAAAATATGGAGATATGCTAAAGTAATGGGAATTCTCAACACAGGACAAGAGTCGCCAAACCCGGCAGCTACCGTCCAATAAACTTACTGTGCATAATCTACAAAGTGATGGAGAGACTAATATTATATACAATCGTATCCAACCCATTGTGGATCCTCAACTCCCACCTGAGCAGGTCGGCTTCCCGTACAGGACGCTGTACAACAGACCAAGTAACACCCTCACAGAAGACATAGAGGACAACTTCCAAAAAGGTCTCAAGAATGGTGCTGTACTGGTCGATCTATCAGCAGCATAATGACACGGTATGGCATAAAGGTCTTGCCCTAAAACTACACAAAATCATACCTGATAAAACCTTAGTAAACTTTCTCATGACAATGATCACCTGCAGAAGCTTTACAATGACGGTTGGCGAAGAAACCAGTAAAAATGCTTCCTGAAAAACGGTCCCGCAGAGCTCAGTGTCGCACCAATTTAATTCAACAGTATTTTACACTGCTGACCTACAGTTTTGGCATTAAGTTCAAACCTACTGAGGAACAAATCCAAATTTTCAGTTGGGAGGCCCGAATAATTATCTTTAAAATGACCTTCAGATTTCGACATGACTGTTCTTTTTGACTTTCAACTATGTATCCAGGTTCTCCCATTTCAGTTTGACACGACAGCCAAGAAATTACCTTATTTCATGATTACATTCATTCATTAAGCAAAACACAATAATGATAACAGAATAATCAAACCGGAATAAAAAAACAAGGTTTAAAACAATACAAATAAAATAAGCTTACCCTATATGTTGAATGTGAATTTGAGAAATGTCCATAAAAACCATGTTATGGCTTTAAACTAGCCAAACCGAACAATCTGACTCAAATAAATTACTAAGTATACAAAATAAGCTTTTACAACAATAATTTATATTAACGTAAATAAACTCACATACCAACAAAATGAATGGGTGGCGGCACCTACGCCTAGGTCAACCCGACAGCTACTGATCATTCAAAAGCTGTGCCCAAGTATATAAAGTCTAATCACCCTAATTACTATGCAAAACATTAACTGCGCTTACATTCAAGAAGTAGTTCACAACACTACTCTTCTTTCCTGAAAATTCTGAGGCAAAGGAAGTTTTAAACAATCCTGAAATCAGGAAAATCCTGAGAAATCATGAGGCCTGCTGTAAATATTCTACAACTCTTGTTATCTGAACACAAATAATGATATACCTTTCAGCACACTGGTTTTCGTAGTTAATCCGAGGTATGTTTCTTTGGGATCTTTTAACTGCCAATCCTGACTTTCTGCATTTCGACTTGGTTTTGGTCATTGACTCATTATTTTGAGGCGATGCAAAGTCAATTGTATTACGTTGTTATTGTCCAAAACTTTGAAATGCGACACTGTGATACGCTAGTACATGCGGTCGGTTCCGTGTCCTGTTTTAAGTCATAAAATCAGCTGAAATTTGACAAATTTTTATGAGTTTGTGCATTTCACAAGAAAACATTGGATATTTGTGTTATCTTTTGTCATTGTTGGTATCCAGACAAATCTATTCACTTTGCTGAGACTCAGAAAATTATTATCATCGGAAAATCGCTAAAGTCGGCTGAAATGATAATCATCGAAGCCGCTGTTCAAAGATGAAATCATCTTTGCCGTCGACGCCAGCCATTGTGTTGGGAAGGGCGCATTAATCGCAATGCACACTGGGTATTTTTTATTACGCCATACCCTAGCCTGGCAGGAAATGCGCCCAGGGCTTGTTTGAATGTAATTATCACGGGTATACTTTCACCGCTGTAGGCAGAGCGACAAGAGGTTTGCGCATGCCTTTTTCTGCTCTGTATAGCGCCTCTATTGGTGTTGTTTCACCAACTTTAAACAAGGTCGCGTCTTTTGAAATTTGGCCGTCGACTGGAGGTGTACTTATAAGTACTTATATTGAAGGCAAAATCATTCGATATCGAGGTGTGCCAGCCAGTCGGGCTTCCATTCACCCTACTACTATACTGCTGTTTAGAATATGGACGATAAAGAAGTTCCAACACAGTCAACTGCACTGGGTGAGTCTGCCACAACCTGTTCTTTTCAGAACAACTGGGGATAGGGCCAGGCAGTTAGGCAGTCTTGCCCACCAGTGTGGCACGGACCTGCATCCTTATGATCCAGGCCCGTGCCACGCTGGTGGGGCTAGCTAGGATGATCCTATCGTTATGTTTCACATAAACGCTAGGATACAGAGTGTACAAAAAACGTAGATTGCATGTTTTACCCCCCAAAAACCACATAGCACTGAATCTATAGACTTTGTTATCGCAATCCGCCTCAGATCTCAGTATTGCTCATTTTGAAAGAGACACCTTTTTGTACATGTAGCCATCACACAAAATCCTATCTGTGGCAGATTTATATCACTGATTTCTTTGGGATGTATATGTCATATGTTTACTATTGGTCCAACCATCTAGATAACAATTATTTATTTACCCCCTTGGTTTTTAATGTAAGTACACTGTCCCTCCCAATCAGTGGCCTGATTTAAAATTGAATACCCCTCTTTAGAAAATAGATTAGGCCATGAGTTTCGTCACCAACTTTGTATTGTGTCGAGTTAGGAACCCAACTCTTTTGTTAATTATAGGCACCAATGGTATAGAAGTTAGAAAAGCTAGGTGTGAGAAGTTTTATAAAACACCCCTGTTTTGCTATGGAAAAGTCTCAAAAGTTTGACATAAAGTTACATCATCACAATACACAATAGGCCATTAGATTAATCACTTGTGTATCCTAGTAACCCTTTGTGAAGTGCAGCAAGCAGCTAGCGTCATTAGCAACCTTTGTTAGCAACCTTTGTTAAGTGCAGCATGCAGCTAGCGTCTTAGCAACCATCTATGTGACAGTGCAGCTTGCAACAGCAGTTAGTATAGATTTGTCATCAAAACCATGGTTGTAGTCAACGTGCTAAAATGCACCCAGTTCGTCAAAGTTTTCAACACTTTAATGGTCGTACAAAGCGCACGCACGGGAGGGAGGGGGTCAGAGGTCACAGACGACTTTAAATGGTGAATAAAATGTTGATTTTGTACCGCATAATCAGCGAAGGAAAATTATATAATTGGTTTTTTAATACCAGTATAGTGATGTGTGTTGTTTTATCATTCCATCGTGTGTTTTGGGGTTGATTGGGTCCGAAAATCTTGTACTAAACACCATTTGAAAAACACCTCCGATCGACCGTGAATCGCGGAAGCGCCCGCTTATCGTTGAGGGACTTCAGCACCGGGCGATTTTGGTCCACCGATAAGCTCATAAAATTGTAGATTCCGATGCTCCTGTCAACGTAAGCGATCCAGAATCTAAAATAGACTCGGGAAAAGTCCAAGCTTTCATGGGTATGGTCCGAGAATTTTCAAAATGGCGCCCCGGAATGGCAAATGACGATTTGATAAGGAATTAATGTTTTCCCCAAAAATACCTCAAATATAAAATTTCGAATATTTATGTTAAAGTAGAGGAGTTGAACTTTATTTTACTTTTTAGTTTGTAAAGAAAATCAATGAAGAACGCTTAACGAAATCAGTTTCGGAAACCACTGACCACGACGACGGAGTTGGATTTTTATGTAATCGGCGGTCGGGATGTCGGGATGGAGCAGCGATGAACTCGAGCTTCTGCTCTCAGAATATCGACTTCCATGTTAGTTTCTTGTTTTTAAGTGTGCAGTTACTTAATTACTTGCAATCTTGTAAAATATATCCTAGTTCAACACAGAAAATAAGATTAAACGAGGAAAAAAATCAGAAAAAAATGTACGTTGTTTTTCATACTGCATGGGGGTCATGCACAATAAATTAGTTGGACTTAGTCATTTTTCACGAAATCCATCTTGTCCCGTGATAGGACCATAGCATAATGGACCATATTTAACGAGCCCTATGTCCAAAACTAAAAAGAAATGTGGCATTATTTGTTTTGGGGATTACTTTCCCTGCCCAAATATTGGTAAAATTTAAAACTTGATTGACCAAATCTGCTAATTGATGTTGAAATATAAAAGTAAAAATGTAAAATATTCAAATTCCTCCTTTTTTTTTTGACCAAAATGGCTAAAACCGCTATTTAAATTTGACCTCATTAATTTGCCATAACTCAAGAACAGTAGGTCCGATTTCAATTTTTTCTTCAGATTTGTGTTTCTTTCATCAAGCCATTCAAGTTAAGATCCATTTGAAATGATTTACGCACAATATTAAAATTTGTGTGACCTGCCTCGAAAGTAAGTGAAGCATACATGTAAAATGTTATATAAAACCTGCTCATCAACATTGAACAAAAAATGTTGAAAAGTAATCCTTTTGGGGGAGGGGGTCTTGAAAAGTAGTACTCTGTACGACCTTAAAATGTTGAAAACTTTGGACGGCCAAAGTGACCATGAGTTCAGGATCGGGAAATATCTTGACACTAGGATCACCCAAGTATATTTAAATTTAGACTGATGTTGATAACAAAAAACATAAGTGAAGGAAATGCTGTGTGTCTATCTCGTTTCTTTGTAATGTAAAGTTTATAGATTAAGATTATTGATTTCAGTTCGATTGCATTGAAGAGTGAGGAAAATCGAAAAGTGGTTTGAGAAGTAAGAGTGGGTAAAATAGGAAGCGGAAATAGATCAGTGAGAGAAAGACGTGTTTTGAAGTGTGCTTCTAGTACGATCCTAAACCTACAAAACCCGAACCAAACGGCCATTTGTTAAATCCTTGTGGCACGATATCGGGTGCCACAAACAGCAAATTCCCCAGTCTCGCTAATCAGAGCCGAGAAGAAGCCAAAGAGGGTTCGTCGTTGTTGAGACGGTTGGCAGCAACACAGTACTCTACTCTGAAATCCCACAGAAGAAACCATGGCCTAATATACATGAACAAAAGAATCCTTGCCGACGTCATAAGCTGTCCGTCATACGGTACCTACATGTACCTTGAATAAGGAGCAAAGAGTCCACAGTATAGGATTCGGACCAGCCGCGATTACAAGGCATACAAACTTATTGGCAGAAAACGGACATAATCAGACATAATGGTGGAGGGTCTCCTAGGGAATATTTAATAAACTAAGGTTTTGTTTATCATGAACTATTTTATATTTAAGGTAATAAAGGACACTGTTCAATAATTCAAAACCTATCATCAGTATCACGTGACTATTTAAGATTTTGGAATGATCAGTGTGTACATATAATGTAATTCTCTCAAGCCGGCATCGAGTATTAGGTTACATTGTTCTATCTACAAATACTTTGTAAATATAAACTTAATCAAATCATTTGTAAATATACATTTATTAAACATGCTTTGTAAATATAAATTTAATAAAATACCTTGTTTTGTTTAAGAAACTGAAATTTTTTGTCCCCGTCCCTTCTTCAACGGGCATTGTCATTCTTACAGTATAAAACTTTTCACACTTGACCAATTTCTTTTGCCAAGCCCAAGTATGCTTTGAAAGGTTTGTAAACCTATAATAACATTTTAAACAATTCTTACAGGAAAAGAAACCAAACGACGTTGGACTAAAGAGGAAACACAGGCTGTCAAATCAATATCAGACATCCTGAAGGTTCGCATCCCCAGAAAAGTTGAAATACAACAGTTACAGGATCAACACCCTGTCCTGCAGGAGCGAAAATGGACAACAATCAAGGATTATTGCCGACACTACAGGAAAAAACATTCTGGTCAGTAATCAGCGTTAATATGATATTGTGCTCTCTTTTGACAAAATCAAGTGGTCACACGAGCAATGCAAAATTACTGCTTTCTTAAGAATTGCTGAATAGTAGATTTTTTAAAGAGGGGGTTTTAGGGTTAAATTAAGTATTTGTGCTGCACTCAGTTTCAAAGAGTTATGAAAGTTGAAATAATATTGTACGCAGTGTGTTTTAGATATTTGGGTAACATTCAATGATATATATATATTTCACACTGAAAGAGTATTTAAAATCAATGGCACGCGGAGAGCGGCGTAACGGGGCCACGCAGCACCTCATTATATGACGTCATACGGCGTCACGGATACTGTGTGACGTCTGTGACGTCACGAGCTCAGGAGCCGACCAATCAGCACCGCGCTACGTTTCGTGGCGCACAGTGGCTATCCGTGGTACATGTCTAATGGGAAATTTTTCGCTGTGAGAGGTTAGAGACCTTTATTTTTATATAACTATATTTACTTTTCTATCTGATTGTTTGATTAATTGATTCATTTATTGATTGATTTATTTTATTTATTTATTTTAAAAAATAAATAATTATAAGACTAAAATTTGCCAAGCCTTTGAGAAGCCCAGCCAGGCCTAGGCTACCTGGCCTCCTAATTGCCTTTTTTTGAGTCCTAATCATGTAAAAATACAGTACCTGCCAATCAAAATAACCTGGGCTTCTGGAGGGCCCTGGAGCCCAAGCAGAACTCATTATATAGGCCAGTAGGCTAGGAAAAAGCCTGGTCCTGGCCGGGCTTCTCAAAAGCTTGGCTGTACCATGACATTGGCCCTTGTTCCTAAAATGGTTGCTTTTATTCTTGAAGTGGGTTTGTTTTAGGTTGCCCAAAGGCATTCTCATTGAGAACACAAACGGTTCCCTTTATTGTGACAGGTGCCAATAAATCCAAGAAGGGACGCCTGGCTGACATTGACATTGACATTGAGAAGGCTGGAGCCCACACCATCATCAAACAGCCGAAGGTAGACAGGTACTTGACCGATATACCCTTCCAATCAAATGGCATGGATTAACCAATAGACTTTATGTACTGACGTTCAGAGGCAAAATAATACTCATTGGTTTATAGATGGATGCTGTCGTACTTGTACCCTAAAGTGCACACTCTGTATGTGCATCATGTATACAGCACCAGTGATGTAGTGCCTTGATGCTGAGCCTTGGCCTTAAGACTGCCTTAACCCTAACTCCCTAAGCATTGTTAGTGAACAATAAAAATCCTTAAAAATACTCCAACTGCCTTTGTTGTCTAGGGAGTTAGGGTTAAGGTTTGATTTTAGGGCCTTGGCCTTGGCCATGAGTGTCAAAGCCTTGCAACTTTAGGGCCTTGCTCTTCAAGGCCCATCGATTTTTGAATTTTTCAGGTAAATTTGTTTGAAATTTTGCTTTTCTACAAACATACAACTTGGAGTCAGCTGTCTGCAAAGTCTGCATGTATCTAATTGTTACCATGATAGTACATTTTGCTGCTTCCCCCAAAACAAAGCTATAATAATGTTCTGTATACATGTACTTGTACAAGTGGGGCCAGGGAGATATAATTATACTTAACTTGCATACAGTTATATTGGGTAGATAGAACATCATCTGATTTGTGCTGTGGACTGCTTTATTTGTTTATTTATCGTATGGTTCATACAAAGTTAACATGACAAGGTTAGGTTATGGATCCAGTTTAATGCAGACTGGTCAAGTTCAGTTCAATTTCCATCACATCTGTAAATAATACAGTCATGAACGATGTGATGTACAGTCTGGTCATCATGACCACAGGTACAGTTAGCGTTGTCACTTAGTCCCATGCGGAGCATGTTATGTCCAAATCGGCCATAGCCAGTTCTTAGTCTGTTAAGTTTGACCCAGCAGTGGCGATGTAGATTGCATCCTGGTGGGTTGGTACAAGGTGAGGAAATGTAGTTAAATATCCACGTCCTGGATTCTGATTCTTGCCACATATTCCGCCACGTGTTTAGTGCCCAAGTCTTTGGGTGCGATCCGGTGCTAATTACTAGCAGTTTGTGGGCTTGTTCATGGAAAGGATTTATTGATGGCAGTCGAGTTGTGGTGGGGGTTTTGATTGGTGTTTGTCAACAGTTGATGATGCAGATCGAGTCACACCCAGTGGCACGTCGCGCAAGAGCAAGGCATTGCTGCTGTCGTCTCACTTCATAACGAGCAATTCCACTGACTACTGGAAGGTATTGAGTGGGAGTTGATCTGATACATCCTGAGATGATGTGCATGGTGTTGTTAAGGGCTACGTCAATCTTGCTGGTGTGGTGCTCTTTGCCCATACCGGTGCAGTACTCTGCAACAGAGTATACTAAAGCTATTGCTGAGATTTGAATAACGTTGTAGTCTGCGCCCAGGAAAGGCCTGCTAGTTGTCTAATGAGACAGTTGCGAGCGTTGGAAATCATCATACGGGATGGTTGTGCCATTGCAAACGACTTTGATTTTGTAGTTAGCCAGTCTAGTTGCTAAACAGTTTTGGTGATGCTAAGTCGGAGTCTCCAGTTTTTGAAGTAACGGCTTAAGGATTCCATATCGGTGCCAAGCGTTGTTTCAAGCTTGTTAAAGTTTTTTGCAGAGGTTAGGAGTGCTATGTCATCTGCGTAGATGTATTTCTTTGAGACAGTGGTTGGTAATGCCCCGAATAAAATGCACCTAGCTTTAAGCTTAAGACTCAAAGGTAATGCAGCTATTTGGATTTCTACTCTTGAAGATAGCAAAAAAAGACACATATGAACATCTCAAGAGTGTCTTGATTGAAAATTTCCAAGGCAAAAATCAGAAATGGGTTAATGAAACCAAACTGTCAGCTCGTACTCAAGCGAAGTCAGAATCATTAGATGATTATTTTTCAGATATTTCTTCGCTGAGTCACAAATTACACAACCGATCAAGAAAAGCTTACTCATTTCATTAGGGTTTGCAACCATATTCTCGAGCTTTTGTCATTTCAAAAGAACCAGAGTCTTTAGACCCGTGCACTTCATTTTGCTCGTTTAGCTGAAATCGTGGCGAATCACCGCAACCCCAAGTGTTCATACAGCTCAGGTACAGTATGTAGTACAGCATGACCAACCTTCCGTTCCACATAAAGACGATTTGAGTGTGAATGCTATCCAGCTATTAGCCCAGGAAGTAGCACAAATAAAGACAAAGGTTGATGAGATTGCGTAATCATAGGTCGAATTTCCAACAAAATAGGGGCCAATTTAACAAACAAAAACAGTATGCCCACAACAGACCAGAGTATGATAACAGTTCGCAGTCCAATTTCCCTCCACGACAGAACAGATCAATCTGTTATAGATGCGGTAGATCTGGACATAGACCGTTTGAATGTTATTCTAAATTCCACATTGAAGGGTATCGTTTAAACTAAAATCCCCGCCTATACTTGCTGATACCCAGCGTAACCGTGTCTATGCTAAAGAAATAGGTGAAGGGGATAGTTCGAGATTCCAAACAGTATAGACATAACGATGCAAGGTTGTTGTATTGATGTTAAACTTGACTCGAGAGAATTGTCTTGTCTTATAGATTCTGGAGCTACAATCAATTTAATAAGTGAGAAATGTTTTCAAAAATCAAATACTTGTGCTCCGAGTAAGATAAACAAGTCTGAATTTTCCCAAGCAGTAACAGCCAATGGAACTTGTCTTACCATAGTTGGAGTAGCTGATATTCCACTTACTATAGCAGGTATTGTGTTTCAGATTCCCATGTACATAACTAGTAATCTTGATCGTGAGCTTATTCTTGGTACTGAGTTTTTGGTTGATCAGAATGCCACTATGAATTTTGGGTCCAACAAACTCAAACTTGAATGTAAACACCAAATCCGTTCAACTTATAGAATTCAAATTCCTCCAAAAACTCAATCCATATTGAAGCTAGAATAAAACCAAATTACCTACAGGACTCGTAGGTACATGTCAGTCTACTCGCACAGTTGATAGTCTTGGTTTACATCTAGCACATGCTGTATCCACTACTAGAATGCATAAGGGTAACACTAGAATTACGGTTATGTTGCTCAACCCTACCGATAGTGTCATTGAAGTGTATCCAAGGGCGAAGATTGGCACTTTCACTATAGTTAATGATCATGACATTCAATTTTTCGAATCTACAGTTGATAGACCCAGTGAGATGTGTTCGAACGTCACGATCAAGGAAAATGATTCACAACAAACTTCCACTGCTTCTCAAACAAAAGAAATTCTTGATCAAGTGAACATTCAGAACGAACATCTGCACATGTCCGAAGAGCAAAAAGAACAGCTACAAACAGTACTCACAGAATTTACCGATGTTTTCCAAACTTCAGGTAGCCCGTTAGGACACTATTCTGGTATAAAACATTGTATAGATACCGGTGATCATCGTCCAATAAGATCTCGTCTATAGACATCCTCCACACCTACGACAAATTATTAGAGATCAGATCCAACAAATGTTGAAGGACAAGATAATATCGCTTTCTACTTCACCTTGGTCTAGCAGTATTGTCTTAGTGAGAAAGAAAGATTAATGATTTTCGATTTTGTATTGATTTTAGACCAATTAACAAGATCAGTGATCGGGATAATTTTCCCCTTCCCAACATTCTCGATTCTCTAGATACATGTAGTTTGGGAGATTCACAACCACATTACTTTTCAACACTAGATATGGCCTCAGGTTATTGGCAAATAGGACTCGAAGAGGAAAGTAAGTGCAAAACTGCATTTGTGACACAAGAGGGTCAATATGAATTTAATGTTCTTCCTTTTGGTCTCCACGGTGCCCCAAGTACTTTCCAATGTGTTATGCACGAAATCCTTAGAGGATTACATTGGAAAATTGCATTAATTTATCTTGATGATGTTATTATAATTTCAAGGACATTCAAAGATCACCTGGTGCATTTGCAACAAGTTCTTGGCAGATTTAGAAGTGCCGGCCTGAAACTTAAACCAAAAAAATGTACTTTTGGAAACAATAAGGTACGTTACTTGGGTCATATTATATCACAAGAAGGCGTAGCCACTGATCCAGACAAAACCAGCATTGTACAAAATTACCCAGTGCCAACGAATGTGTCTCAAGTAAGATCCTTTCTGGGAATAACTGGCTATTACAGGAGATATATTCACAAATATAGTCAGATAACAGAACCATTGACAAATCTAATGAGGAAGAATACCTCGTTTGTGTGGTCAAATGAATGTAAACACTCTTTTGAAGCACTTAAACAGAAACTTGTCAAACCACCTATTTTGGCCTACCCTAAGTTTGATGGTACAAGATTCATCCTTCAAACTGACGCTCTGTTACTGGTCTGGCGTATATCTTATCTCAAATCCAAGACAGTGCAGAAAAGTCATCGCTATGGTGGTCGAAGTCTGAGTAAGTCCGAAAAAACTACTCTATAACTGAACTAGAAGCATTGGCAGTTGTAGAAGGAGTAAAGAAATATTCTTCCTACTTACTTCATGGATCAAAATTCCAAATTGTGACTGATCATAGTGCACTTTGTTGGTTATTCAATCAAAACCAACCACAGGTAGAATTGTTCGATGGGCTCTTTGTTTACAAGCTTATGACTTTGAAATAGTACATAGGCCAGGAAAAGCGAGCATGAAATGTTGACACACTAAGTAGAATGCATGACAATGCGTCAGTTCAATCTAAACTTATGTCAGAAAACCAGCTAAATGTACCAGACAAGAAAAAGGTTATGGAAGGTAGTGAACATGAACATGAAACACTCAACGATAAGTGGATTCAGTTTGATTTTGGAACATTAGATGATTGTTTCGTTCCCTGTAACTCGAAACCTCACGTGAGCACTATAAGAAACTCAAGATTTCAAAGAGCTAAACGCTTGTGTAATCGACATGATGACAAATTGCATAATAATGTACCTCACATTCATGAAGATGTCAACATTGCGAACTTAAAACAGTCGCAAAGAAACGATGTTTTTGCAACCAAGATGATTAGATATCTTGAAGTGGATGACTTGCCTGATGATGAAAAACAGGCTCGTAAACTTATTTTTGAAGCTGAACATTATTTTCTTCATCATGAAGGTGCATTGTACCATGTATGGCAAACGCCAGCCAAACGTCACATGCCAGAAAAGACAATAGTTCAATTGTATATATACCAAGTGATTACATCGATACGATATTGCTTGCTAATCATGATGACCTTTCAGCTGCTCATTTTGGATTTCATAAAACGTATGCTAAAATCAGACAAAGGTACTTTTGGAAAGGTATGCGTAAGGATATAGATAACTGGATTCGATCATGTGTATCATGTTCCGGTCGTAAGACACCCAAACATAAAGTTGTCGCACCTTTAATGAAAATGACGACCGTAGGTCCATTCGAGAGAGTTAGTGTAGATATTTTAGGTCCATTACCAATTTCTGGCTCAGGTAATCGTTATGTTTTATGCTTTACAGATCATTGTACAAGATGGCCAATTCTTGTTCCGATCCAATCAACCGATGCTTCAACTATAGCTTCATGTTTCTATAAGGAAATTATTTGCAACCATGGTTGTCCTAGATTCCTATTAAGCGACAGAGGGACTAATTTTCTCAGTAAGCTTATGCTAGAAGTTTGTCACAATTAGAGCAAACTTTCCACAGGGCATGGAATTAGTGCCCTAGTTTATGATGAACACAGGGACTGACACAGTTACTGGCTCATTTATGCAGTAGCAACGGTAATACCCATACAATAATTTTCTATAGAATGCTTTATAGAGTTCTATAGAACTGTATAGACCCGTATAGAGAATAAAAATTTCTATAGAAATTTTGTATAGAAATTTTTTTTTCTATAGATGTGTATAGAGATGTTCTATAGAGATCTATAGAAATCTCTGGTACGTGAGTTGTACACACTTTCTATAGAGCTCTATAGAAAGATACGATATATGAGTTGTGCACACTCTCTATAGAGATCTATAGAAAGAGTTGTACAAACTTTCTATGGAGCTCTATAGAAAGATACGATATATGAATTGTACACACTTTCTATAGAGCTCTATAGAAAGATAGGATATATGAGTTAGTGTACACTCTCTATAGAAAGATAAGATATATGAGTTGTGCACACTATAGAAAGATACAAGTTGTGCACCTTTTCTATGGAGGTTTATAGAAAGTGTGTACAACTCACGTACCAGAGATTTCTATAGATCTCTATAAAAACAACTCTATAAATCTATAGAAACAGTGCTATACAAATTTGCTATAAAAATTCCCAATATACAGAGTGGTATCAAGTTTCTAGAAATCCATGATACCACTTCTATATAGATATTCTGAACATACAGACCTTTAATTTTTTAGAATTTTATTACGTGAACAATGTGTGCCTTGCATTCGCTTTCACGTGAAGTATGAACCGCCTGTGCAAACTCATCCTTTCTTGTGCCATAGTTTAAGTTAATAAACCCCAGGGCCCAACAATATAGGGGAGGAGGGGAGGATTCACTCTGCTCTCATGGGGGAAATATACAATTACATGTACAACTATTTTTCAACTTTGATCTCTTACTCTTTTTATTCTGATCTCTTTGCACATATACATTGTACATGTAGATTCCAATAGGTTACACATGACATTTTAAATACATTTGTTGCCGAATTGTATTCCTAATTGCACATACATTTGTAGTTGCCCATTTTAATTAACGGACGATTTTGTGTTGGCTGCACGAATTCCATTACATATTTGAGGCTTCTGGCAAAATGAGACACAACTGGGCACAGGCGATAGTGGAGAAAAAAAATTGAAATTGTTTCCTGATTTGAACAATTTTTCCTAATCCTGTTCAACATTATTTGGAAGAATTGACACAACTTGTTCCTCACCAGTCCCAATGAATGCTACTTTCCTTTGGAATTCTTTCAGTGAGCACAATTTATATTCTTTATGACCTTTGATTTTGTGTATTCCACTATGCGCAACAACGGATCTTGGCAAGTCCACAATAAACAGGCTTTGGGTTTTCAAAACAGATAAATACAACATACACTGTTTTTCGCAGTCACACAACTTTGGCCGGTTACAAGATAAACAAATCAAGAATATCTTCTTTACAACTGCAATATTGCCTTGGTTAAGGCTAATGTAACAATCAATCTTCTTCCTTTTTTTATGAAGATGACGATCAGTTGTTATAATTACACCACCTAAAGAAACTCTGTTATATCCCAGTACATTTGCCGCAGTGTAACCTACTTCCCTAAGTGCAACAACTTCACTGTTTCCAACCTGTACTAATTTAGGCGCACCCCTGAGAATTATTCCAGAGATATCTGTCTCCTGTGAATTTGATGAGGGAAAGTGACTTATGTTTGTATAGAAAAATGCTTTTTGTGCTTTACTATCCTGAAAACAGTTCAGGGCGATGTGAGGGAGTGTTCTGGCCAGTAAAAACTTCCTTGCAATTGATCTGCAGTTGGACATATTGCGTACCAGAAATCATCTTATTGAGTTTGTGGTTCATGCTTTCAAACGCAAAACATGAAACGGCCCACAAAGGCCCCCAATTCTTTACCGATCTGCCATATGAATAAGCTGGTGCATGTTATATGAAATATGTTCTTTTCCATACAGATCCTCACTTTCGAGAACAAATTTAGTCAGGAGAATTTCTGCTTGATTGACTGTGAACAAATTTACTTCTGTATCTAATAACATATAAACAGCTACAACAAAACTTATCCAATGTCTATAATATGCTATGGGAAGTATTTTCTTGAGAACCAATGGTGAGTAGTGGAGAAGCCAGGCTCTCCATTCATGTGCCTTCCAGTATTTTCGATGTGTTAAAGGTCTAGCAAGTCGTACAACTTCTGCAGGTGGTCTGATATTGCCAAGTCTTTTGTTAAGCACAGCTATACGATTGCCAATGTAGTATGGCTTACCTGAACTGTCTAACCAAAGAGATGTTAAAGTTCGAGCTACTCCTAGACATACTGTATGCATATAGTCCACTACAAAACCTGAAATGATGTTGAAATGGCAAATCAATAGTAGTATGGATGGCCTTTTTACACCATGAACTGGCCTGTTTGCTTCAACTGCAGCTTCGCAGTCTAATTTGAAACTATGTTCATCCCGCTTTCTTGGCAATTGGTTTAGTTCACTCAAAGCGTAAACATTAGTATGTCCATTCCCCTTCTGAACCTGTTCTCCTGGAAACAATAGTTAGTGCGCCCCACTGGACGGCAGCACTTGTTTTTGGCTCTGCAGTTTTGTGCATTTAACCCTACTTGGATTGTCTTTAACCTTTGGATTTACATCCTATTATGTGAAATAGTTCATCAGGATACTCCTGGACAAATTTGGATGGAGAAGTTTCACAGTAAGACCAGCATTTATCGCGGTTTTTAACTGCAATTTGTTACATTTATATTTACATTTACATTTGCTGCACTCATCAGTTTATCTTCAAGATACTTGATTATTCAACCATGATTGTGAGTCATAGCTTCTTCACAGCCTGGAATTAGCCTGGGATTTATCTTATTATGTAACAAAGTAAACACACTCAAGGATACCTATTCATCAGAACTGAAACTCTTGGAGAATAAACAATGGCCACTCAGCAGGGAGTGTTTCTTATTTTGCTGGCCTTTGTGGGCTCATCAATTTGTCTGTTCGACCTGGCAGATAATCCTACATGTACATGCTACGTATACTACTACCATCAGTGTAAACATATAGGTATCAGTGCACAATTTCATAGGCTATACCTTGGAACTCGCATTGCCTACTATGGAGGCTCAATGGCATCTTTCCACATTGATATTTTGGTATATGGAGATGTCCATGCTAACCCTGGCCCTACTGTAAACAGCGACGTCACCCTTGATAACAAGTTTGTCTATAATGCTGACCAATTTATCTCCCTTAATCCCTTCAGAAACTGCACCCTTCAATCACTGCCCCGGCTTAATAATGAAGTCTGGAGAACAATTAAGACCCTCGGAATAAGTGTTCGTCAAAAATATGTTCATTCAAAAACCAGAGGAAAGCGAGGAGGTCGGGCGTAAATTATGGCAAAAAGCGACAATTCCTTGCCTTCCAGTCCTACTAGCTCACCTTGTTCTATACCTGTTAACATTACTACAAACACTCGGACTCTCGGTATACACAGAGATCCCAGAACAGCTAACATATCTAACCTGGCAAAATTACATCGTGAAGAATTGGATAAACTTAACGTCAGCTCCTGGAATGCACACTCTCTTAGTAACAAATCGGTTATCTTATGTGAACACATAATGGATAAGAATATTGATGTTATGTTCATTGTGGAGACATGGCTGTCTAGCAATGATCCCGTCATTATATCTGAATGTACACCTCCTGGATTTACGTTTGTTAATGTTCCCGTAACGGAGATTGCCATGGTGGTGTTGCAGTAATTTTCAGAACAGCTCTAAATCTCTCACTCGCCAAAATCAGCATTTCGCCTACCACCTTTGAATATGCATGCATAACCGACCCTTTAAACGTGTTTTCTTCGCCGTGTACCGCCCGCCTCCTCACCCAAGAACCATCTGAAAACTTCAGATTTCCTAAACGCAATTTGACGATCTCCTAGATGTAGTGTCACCCTACCCAGTAAGCTGTTACTTCTCGCGATTTTAACATTCACGTTGATACGCCGTTGAAATCAGACACATCGCATTTCTGACATCTCTCAATGATGCTGGTCTACACCAACACATAACTGAACCTACACAAAAACACGGCCATACACTCGATCTTCTCATCTCAAACCCGGATGACTCACTTGTTCTCGACAGTGAAGTTTTGAACATTTTGAACTCAGATCATTTCGTAGTAAACTGTACCATTAGGTTTTCTAAACCAGTCAACACCGCTGATCACTTCTAACTCCAGGGATTATCGTAACATTGATCATCAAGCTTTTGCTAGAGACCTCAAACTTTCTTTCAATTGTTTTCCCTATGATGCCTCTCTTGATGACCAAGTAAAATTTTATAATTCTAATGTAATTTATGTATTGAACAATCACTGTCCACTTACATAGCGTAAAACATAAGTTTAAACCTCAACCCGTTTGGTATACTATTGATATACATCTTGCTAGGCGCTAATCGACGCAAACTTGAAAGAAAATGGACGAAAAGTAATAACCCACATGATCATAATCTTTATCTGGATGAAGTTCACCGATTTTCGAAAATTGTACATTCTGTTAAATCTAAGTATTACACTGAGCAGCTATCCACTGCCAATACTAAAATTGTTTTCAAAACTTTAAATACTCTGCTCAACCGAAAGGTTTCACCACTTCCATGTACCATTTCATTTAAAAATCTTTCCAAAAAGTTTAGTAATTACTTTGAAGACAAAATTGTCAAAATCCGAACACAATTAACTCATCCCAGACAGATTACACCCCACCTCCCCATAATGCAATTGCTCCTGAAATAAGTGAATTTAGAACAATTAACGAAGCTGAAATTTCGAAAATAATTAAGAAATCTCCTAATAAATCCTGCACGTTGGATCCTCTCCCCACTTGGCTCGTTAAACACAACTTGATGACCACACTCCTGCCCATATTTACTTCTATAGCTAACATGTCATTGTCCACAGGGACCTTCCCCACAGTACTCAAGGATGCGGTGGTTACCCCATTGTTGAAGAAGCCCACCCTGGATAAGGATATCTTAAAGAATTACAGGCCCGTTTCCAATACTGCTTTTCTTTCTAAATTAATTGAGAAAGCTGCTTTGTTGCAAATATCAGATTATATCGGTAGTAATGACTTGTATTGTAAGGTCCAATCTGCTTACAGACCCAATCACAGCACGGAGACAGCCCTGTTGAAAGTCAGAGTGACATCATCAAGCTTTTGACAATCGGCAGGCTGTTTTCGTGGTGTTGTTGGATCTGTCTGCTGCTGCTGACACAATTGATTATGATGTTTTGTTACATAGATTATCACATGTATTTGGTTTCAAGAATAACGTTATTGCCTGGTTCAAATCCTACCTTAATAATCGAACATGTAGAGTTAGGATCGCCAATGAATTTTCTGATCCTAAGGTTCTTCTTCACGGTTTGCCCCAAGGCTCATGTGTCGGACCTCAGATGTTCCTTCTTTATACTCAACCTATGTATGATATCATCACACGCTACCCTGGTATCAAAGCCCATTTTTATGCAGATGACACTCAGTTATACATTAATGTTGATCCCGAATACCTGGTGAATCAGATCGCGCAATTTCCACTTTATCTAAATGCATTTGAAATCAAATCATGGATGTCTAAAATATGCTACTCCTCAATGATGACAAAACCGAATTTTTATTGCTGCCAATCCCAACATTTTGCATAAGTTTTCAGATATCTTTTACCATAGGTAAAACTATTATCAAACCATCCAAAACTATAAGGAATCTTGGAGTAGAATTTGATAGTGCAATGAACATGTCCCATCATGTATCATCAATTTGTAAGTCTGTTAATTTTCATCTTCGTAATTTATCACGTATCAGAATGTTCATTGATGATAACACATGCCACCATGCAGTCCGTGCTTTAATAACTGCTCGACTTGACTACGCTAACTCACTTCTCATAGGTTCATCAGCCAAAGAAATTAAAAGACTTCAGCGACTTCAAAATAGGGCTGCTAAACTCATATTCAAGACAAAAAAGTCTGACCATGTATCTCCGCTCCTCCAACAGCTTCATTGGCTACCTGTACAAAAAGCGATCGATTTTAAAATTATGACTATTACTTTTAATTGTCTTTCTAATAATGCACCATCTTATCTATGCGAGCTTATCTCGCTATACCAACCTAATCGTAGTGGACTTCGCTCTAGTTCTGACCCAAAAGATGCTCTGTAAACCCGCACTCATCTTTGTTCTGCAAATAAGGGTTTCTTTGCTTCTGCGCCAAATCTGTGGAACAATCTCCCATCAGATATTCGTCATACTAGTGAACTTCAGATGTTTAAAAGTAAACTTAAGACTCATTTATTTTAGCTTTGTTGTACATCTTATTTTATTCACTGTTAATTTTAGAATTACATCTCATTTTATTCACTGTTAATTTCAGAAATTATTAAGTTGATCCATTTTGTAAAGCGCTGTGATACCTTTCAGTCGTGTAAGAGCGCTATATATAAATGCTATTATTATTATTATTATTATTATTATGAACAACCAAATTTACCATTAAACTGCATTATTTCCTGCAGCTGGCACCTTGCCACACTGTCACATGTCAGAGGCCCAGGAAAGATCTTACTAATTCTTGGATGTGAATCTTTGTCTGTCCATTGTAATCCTTCACTACTTAGCACATTCATCTCCTCAATGATTGGCTTTAAAAATGAACCAAAGTTGGGCTTTCCGCTCCCAAACCACAACCCAGCTAGCAATATGTGTTTCCTTCGGATTACATAAGGCAACTCGTTTACCATTAGCTGAAGTGGCCAAATGGAAAAGTTAGAAGATGAAAATTGCTGCTCCATCTGATCCCCAAATGACACTTAGGTCATCTTCATGCATGGGAAGCTGCTGGTAACATTTACCGTTAAATAGATCAGCATTCTCTTGTGAAATTTTAGATTGGATGTGTGGATCTTCTAAAAGAGTTTAACCTGCCTCTCAATATTGAAAAGAATGAAATAGTTACCAGAGCTGATACTTTCATCATAGTTGATTATTTTGTCACAATCTGGACATGGCCCACTAGTAGAACCTACATAACTCTGACATGAATCACAGTAAATGTGACAATCAAGAGGACCAGAAAAGCCATCAAAGTGTTGGTTAAAATGTACTTTGATGTACAACATTGTTCACCAGCTGGTAAATGAAACTGCAGCAGTTGGAGCAGACTGCCAAGTCCTTCATTGGTCAAACCGTGGCGGAGACAGTGAGCCATGGTAAGGAGAAGACTTTCCTTCTTCGTAATTTCAGCACCAGGGTAGAGTAGGTTATCCTGTTAGAAAAAAAAGCAAAATAGTTACATGTTATTTATTATGTCACTGTGCTTTAGGCAAAACAAAAGACAATAATTGTCCTTATCCTCTATTAACTTTGTTGTCAATACTCTTTGATGCTTTTCTTACAAAATGGTTTTTCAAAGTCATTTTCAAAATTATTCAAATTATTCCATGCCTTCACATAAAATCAAATCAAAAGTAAAGGTACATTTTGTTGAGTATACATGTACATACACTGATAACATGAAAGAAGCTGGTAGTACAGCTATGTATCAGACAGCCATGTCTTGTGTTTGTAAAAAGTTACTTATATCCTTTGATACTGCTTGGTTTACTTGTCCCAACAGTATATTTTTTTAAATAAATTAAAACTAAAAAATGTATTTAACTTTTCTCACAGGAAGTTTTCCAACATGAAAATTATTTGATACAAAAATTAGGAAGAATCTTTAGAAATAAGCTTTTAACAGTGCAAAATATATTATAATTACCAGATCATTAGTACAAGTTTCTCCATTTGTACTGCTGTCACTCATGTCATCATCAGACTCTGACTCATCTCCATGGCGACTGTCTACTTCTGCGACCTCATCTTCATGGTGACTGTCTGTCTCTGCGAACTCATCTTCATGGTGACTGTCTATTTCTGATAACTGCAAAGAGAAAAAAAAATTAGCAAGTGGATTTAAATTTAAAATGAGCACTATTTCTTTGTTGAATAGTATAGAAATAATAAATGTTTGAGTGAAATGGTGAGAATATTTTCTTGAGTTGAAAGATGGAATGTTCCATTCAATGAGGCAAAGCCGAGTTGATTGGAACATTCCACCTTTCAATGAATGAAAATATTCTCTCCATTGCAAGAATGCAAAACATTTATTATTTGTTTTTTGTAACAACCAAGTAGATCTTTGTCATTTGATTGGATGATAAAACTATAAGAAGAAACAAAATTTACATGATTGTATTCTGACATCAACTTCTTTATTTTTTGTTTTGT
>CM055819.1:13706169-13754533 GCA_029582265.1 Zoroaster sp. YZ-2022
GATTCGGTTATGTAACAATACCCTGGGGATTAAGGGTTCAGTTAGGCGTATATTGCCGCCGGCCATGAACTTCTTCTCATTGCATTTATGAGCTTATTACAGGCGAGTCTCTGATAATTTGGAAGAACATTATTGAAATTAAGATATTCCCATTTGTTCATCCATGCATATTGCTAATTAGAGAATGTAATTATTTAGCTGCTGCACATAGACACATGTCAATTTTGTAGAGTCATTGGATTTCCTTAACGTGCCCAAGGGGAACTGTAATCATCCACGTGTGTCCTCGACATAGTACATCGAAGCCAATACATTATGCATGTCCTGTTGTTGTTGTTTTGTTTTTTTTCTTTTCTTGTAATCCTTTTTTGGTAGACTTTTTTGGCCTTAAAAATATTGTCAATTTTAGAGAGCACCTGATGAACTGCCTTCAACGTGCCCGAGTAGACAATCTTCCACGTGTTTCCTGCTGGTACCAAACCAATATACATTATGCATGTCGTGTTTTTTGTTTGTTGGGGTGTTTGTTTGTTTGTTTGTTTGTTTGTTGGGGTGTTTGCTTGCTTGCTTTTTAAGGATATGCTTTTTTGGAAATATTTTTTGGTAGACTTTTTTTTGGCATTAAAAATTTTTATCAATTTTAGAGAGCCTCTGATGAACTGCCTTCAATACGGTGGCCCACAACTGTCACGGCAAAAACAAATTCCCCACGGCAAAAGCAAATTCGTCACGGCAAAAGCAAATTCGTCACGGCAAAAGCAAATTCCCCACAGCAAAAGCAAATTCGACACGGCAAAAGCAAATTCCCCACGGCAAAAGCAAATGCGTCACGGCAAAAGCAAATTCGACACGGCAAAAGCAAATTCCCCACGGCAATAGCAAAAGCAAATTCCCATTTATACGGGTTAAAGGTCAAATTTGGTCGCGGTGAACTATGGGATAGTTAAATGTGTAAAATGGTCAGCACGCCCGGTGGTACTGGTGCGGTTGATCCATATAGTTATCTAAGAGCGCGCAGTCGCTATGTCGTGTACGTAGTACGGAGCCGTGCCACTGTGGAGACACGGCCGCCATTTTCAAAGTGGGCAAAATGAATGTGAAATGCCCGGATGTGCCCACAAAATAGCGAGTTATGCTATGGTCTCTGAAAAACGGGGGGCCGTTTAAAGTTGATTTTTATGAATTATTTCGTTTGTTTTGACCTGAATGAAAGATAGTCGGTAACATTGATTAATTTACCGAATAAAATGGTAGAAAATGCATTTTAAAATTATAATTTCTCTTCGCCCAATTATCCCCGGTATGTAATACATGTGCACTCGGTTAAAACACTTTGCCCGCGCTACTGTCGCTCACTATCCCAACAGTCACAGTAAAACCTATTTTCTGATTGTAAGTTGCAAAGTACACCAAACATTGAGACACAGAGATCATTTGACATCTTCATCAAAATAAATATTCTTATTTATATTCAACAAATTTTGATAAAACAATCATTGTAGCAGCCGTTCTGCATGCCCTTCCCTACCTGTGAATTTTTTTTTAGCAAAATGAATAAACATGTTATAAAATTAATTAATAAATCAATAAATAAAATAAAATATTAAAATATACATTGGCAAAAATAAAGAATCCTGAAAAATGGGTAGTGGGACTGAGGGTTAGCCCCTTAATATTTAATATTGTAGGATTAGGCCTACACACTGTCCATATCCCAACAAAGAAACTAGAGGTTTGGAAAAATACCGGATATTTCTTTCTTTCCTTGAGGAAAAGGGAGATTTGTAAAATAGGCCTACTGAAAAATCACAGGCCTGTAAAAAAAAACTTGTTGAAATAATTTTTCTATAAATTAATTAATCAATACGCCAATAAATAATTAAATAGAAAAAAATATATATAATACATAATTTAATTAAGAAATTGATGTATTCAGTGTAAACCAACTCAACAAATATTCACAGCACAATTTGCCTTTGTCCCCCAATAGACAGATTAGATAGATAGTCTATGTAGCCGCTCAGTCAACAGAAAGAATCCCACTTTTACATTGTTTCTGGGAGAAGAAATAAATAAGTAAATATATATATATATATATATATATATACATATATATATATATATATACATATATACATATATATATATATATATATATATATATACAATTAAATGTATTTATAAATGACTAATTAAATGATAAAAGATAGTGAAGAACTAAAGAAGTTCTAAATCACTGCGGCGCCACATATTTTCCAAGGACAGTACCATTAATATGAAATTGGCATCATTTGAAGGGGGTATAATGGGCTACATCATGAGGGGGTCAGCTAAGAATTGCCGAAACATAAAAGGAATGCGGTCTACATGTACATTTGGGAAATAAGTAGAACAGTTGATGATTTTAGATTATAATAATTTTTATTATGTAATAATTTTATTCATACTTGGTTTATTCATACTTGGTTTTGCTAGTTGCTATTCAACAATATCAGGAAATGCACTGTACTCATGTTCATTCAAGACAAGGTCAGATGGAATTTTCTTTTGTGGTGGTTGAGACATGAAATCAGCACGGAAGGGTCTTTTCTGAGGCAGGGCTCTCTTTCGTTGTTTTTCCTGCTTATAGGTTGGATGTGATGGAAACACTGTCTAAACTGCTTGCTTAAGTAGCTTATGATGGCTCCCTTTGTGGTCATCTCTTGGATGAATTCCTACATGAGTAATAAACACATGAAATATTTGTCTGTTATTATACACACCAAGTTATCAAAATCTATGGCTTAATTTAATTTTCTACCATACTGGTAAGGCTAAGTGTGAGGTGAGAGATGGAACAAATTTTTTACAGCTCCTTGAATACACTATTGGTCCATGCTGAATGGGTGTTAAGTTGATGATAGGAAACCTGACTTGAAATATTTCTACATGATGTATTTATATTGTTTTTGAGAAATTAGTAAAAACAAATTATCAAATCTACAAAAATTAATTCATGTCTCAACGAAGTATAAATTTCATAAACAAAATTAATAAAACAATTACTGATGTAAACATACTTTACCATTTTCTCATATATTGCAATAAAATGAGTTAACTAAAACTTTCACAGGTTGGAACACTCGATCCTTCCTTCATGCTCACTCTGAGCTCCCAAAATTGGCAAGTTCAGGTTACCTCTCCCATTTGTTTCTTACCTGGCATAGAAGGTCTGTCTTGAACATTTCAGCCACTGAAGTCCGTTCTAAATAAACAGAAGAAACAGACAATAATTTGTAAGAGTAGCATGTAACTTCTCCTGAAAGTTAATGGAAAAGTAAATGTCAAGTTAGCTAGTGCAAAAGTACAGTGAAATGTACACTGTCATTAAAGAATTGCTGTACTATTTAAGTAAAATACCACTCGCGTAACAATTAATGCAAATATATTTTGTGAAATTGACTAAAGCCAAGGGTCATTGCATACCAAAATATTTGGCGTAAGGTATGTAAACTGCCTAACAAACCTCACTAGTAAAAGTAAAGTTTTCATTTGGGATTACCATTTCTTGCATTGCAAATCGTCTGTTGTACCTTAAGAAATCTAATTGAACCATAGTTTATCAATGTTTTAATTCCCTAAGTATGTGTGACCAGACACTTTTGCATTGTCCTCATACATTATTCATGGTAAGTAATGTATGGTGACACCCATGTGCCCTAGGGTTAGGGACACATGCCTCAGAGATATCTTCGGGTTTAGACCATGAGTATACATGCTAGTGCAGTAGTGGCTGAGTTAAGGCTCTGAGAGAATAAGGATTTAAAGTTAGTGTATTTCAGAGAATCTTGTTCTTTTCTTGCTGTGCTTTAATAAAACTGTAGACTTTGCATTTTTCATTCTTAAAGTTTTGGGTTTCATATAGTATACTATTAATTTGTAGATCTAGTGTATTCTGCTTGAATGAAAAATACCAACGCACTTGTAATGTAAGTCAAGAACAGTCTGTCATTGCATGTGTATTACTAGACAATCTGAATTCCTCAGAATACTTGGTTTGTCAGGTATTTTATAAATCATATCCCAAATATATGGCATGAAGCATGACTTTAGTGTCACCCTTAAAGATTGGCACCATAACAATAGTTGACGTACAAAACAATCAATTTGAACCATTTCTAATCCTAGTCTGAGAACTTGATCACAAACTGGCATGAGCCAGTATAGAGTCCAAGGTCATACTGTACTAAAAAGTGTAAGTAAATGGAAAATGCCTCGCCTCAAAAGTCCCAGGAAAGGACCAGTGAACAATGAAGCTGGTTCCTAGCAGCATGTAAGGAATGAACACTGTAGAAGATAATAATAGTAATATTATCCTTAGAAACTTTCACTATTGCAAAAGAATTGAAAAATTAGGGGCTATAAATGGCTAAGAAATGATAGAGAAGTGGCAGTCAATCATCAATGTGTGCCATTTCTGAACTGTTGCTCTACCATTTTTTGCCTAATTTCTACTTCTTTTGCAAGGGTATGGACACAGGGTTAGTATAATCCTTACTTGCTAATAGTACTACTAGAACCAGTTTCAAAACCGGCTTGAGCCAGTGTAGAGTCCAAGCCAATACTGTACAAAAATTATCTATTACTATTAGTACATAGCAAATGTCTCGCTCCAAAAGTCCCAGAAAATGACCAGTTGTAACATTGAAGCTGGTTCCTAGAAGCAAGTACGGATCATAGAAGGTAATAATTATAATATCCTTGTGTTCCGACACGTGCAAAAAGTGAAAAAGTAGGCCTAGGTCCCAAATGGTGGGGCAATATAAATGGAACACATTTACAATGCAATTTCTACATCACTGCTCCGCCATTTTGCATGTTTTGGGCCAAGATTTTCACTTTTTGTGCAGGTAAGAACACTAGGATAGTATCATTAGGCCTATCACTTTCTATGATCCTTATAGGCCTACTTGCTCACAGGACACAGAAAAAAGTGGTCATTTTCTGTGACTTTTGAAGGCATTTGTGACTGATACTTAATACTAGTACTTACTAGTCAATTTTTGGTACAGTATTGACTGGGACTTCAATGGCTCATGCCAGTTTTTGAGTCCCGGTTGCTCAGATTAACTTAATACTTAATAGACACTTTTTGTACAGTACGACCTTGCTCATGCCCAGTTCTGAGCCCGTTAGTACTTGGACTAGTCACTAACGAATTGTAGGCCTAGGCCTAGCCTAACGTTACTACTAAACTATTGCTGGTAGGCTAGTGTAAAGTAAATCGTGATGATGTAGATACATGTACATTGAAAACACCTGTTTAAATTACCCACCTTTTCCACAGTTCGAGCAAAAAATGGCGGCATTGCTCAATTCGTGTCCACAGTTGCTGCAAAAAACCATGCTTTCGCACCGAAGAGTTTCAAAATGTCCGTCAAGCTGGAATGCCCGCGGTGCGGTGCGGTACGGTACACGGCGGACGTGTATACATGTACATGTAAATGTGTACATATTGTTGCATTCCCCACTTTCGTGGGTCAACAAATAATAGTCGGACACAAACTTTGTTGTGACAATCTCAATCAATGGGGTTGGTTTATTATTAACATCACTATTTAACAATAATAACAGGCACTAGTAACATGTATGACAGGAGTGGTAGCGTATAGGTACATGTCAATAGTTAAACTTATATACTTGTGCTAAGTTCCGAATAGGGTGTACGAATACCAACTATTGGGTACAGCCAGTGGGGACCATCGTTCGTTCATGCGGCTGTCAACTCGGCATACGGTACGGGCACTGCTATACCGAGAGACGGGCGGCTGGTCGGTCTCTACGACGGGGACCACCGGGGCTTGACTACACGGGGTGTCTGGACGGGGCCAGGTGTGTATCAGACCGCATAGCTACGTAGGGTGAACCAATGGCCATATCGACGCCCTGCACCATTGGTTTAACGAACGAGGCACTGCACTGTAATAGTTCGGTATATCGCACTGTCATGGATCGGATCGAGTCGCATAGATTTCATTCGGAACCGCACTTCTCGCTGAGATCAAGAAATCTGGGGGATTATATAGAAATCTGGGGCCTAGGAATGAATAAAACATAAGCCTACTTTAGCGTCTTAGCCAATGAGAAGCTTGGCTTCCGCGTCTAAGGGTAGAAACGTGTGCAAAATCGGGGCATACAACAGGTCCTTGTTCCATATAAGGTAAGGTATTTGACGAAAGTGAAGTGATCGACAACTGAGAACGGAGGGCGTGTTCAGGGGGAAAATGCTTACTGGGCCTGGTAAGCTATTTGCTTGGAGGCTAGCTTATTACTGCATGAGGGGAACAGCGGCTGTGCTTGGGCATAGGAGCACTACACGCGGGCCACGGCTAATGACTGAGCAGGGTCAGTCACGGTGACTGTTTGGCTGTGGTTCACCCACGAACCCTGTTCGGTGTGAAGGGGTGGACTCCGAGGAAAGTATTCGGAAAATAGACTAAGTCCAAAGGACGGCTCCAAGCCACGTGGCGGGAGGGTGTGGCACGCACACAGGGCTCTCGCTGGTGTTGCATTATGCATGAGCAAAAGTAGCGTCCTTGTATGGATTGCATATTCATAGCGGACAATCGAGGGTCCGGGGAAACAACCCTGGGACTTAGACTGCTTGAAATTGCATCGTCAGCAAAATATTGGAAGTGGAAGAAGTGAACTATAAGGGGTGCTAATATTTATCAAAATCAAAGGGTAAGATTCGTAACACTATGTATACGATTATGTACTGTACATGTAGGCCTTGTGAACCATATATAGACTGGTGGCTCCCAGTCATTTGCTTTTGCCGTGGGGAATTTGCTTTTGCCGTGACGCTTTTGCTTTTGTCGTGAGGAATTTGCTTTTGCCGTGGGGAATTTGCTTTTGCCGTGACGCTTTTGCTTTTGCCGTGAGGAATTTGCTTTTGCCGTGGGGAATTTGCTTTTGCCGTGAGGAATTTGCTTTTGCCGTGGGGAATTTGCTTTTGCCGTGGGGAATTTGCTTTTGCCGTGACGCATTTGCTTTTGCCGTGGGGAATTTGCTTTTGCCGTGACAGTTGTGGGTCACCGTACTTCAACGTGAACAAAGTGAACAATAATCATCAACGTGTGTTTGTTTGGAGGACATGCTTATAGGCGCATTACTAATTGTGACCTAAACAAGGCGGATCCGGAGTGACGAAAAGGAGGGGGAGTGCAGGCAATACAACAGACCGTATGCACATGACGTCATTTGAGTAGGGCGCCCTCGGCTAGAGGTCAAAAGAAGGTTGCTCATTGGCCCAATATGTGCGCCGCGCGTGTATAGATGTGCGTTTTCCATTGTTTCATCATCGTTTTACCTCTAAGATGGCGGCGTGATGACGTCAATGCATAAGGTCTATTGCACTAGGGTTTTCAGGGCTATGAAATGTGGAATTGAAAAGTAGTACTCTCTGTATGAAATACCTTGAAATTGTTTACAACTTTGGAGAGCCTCTAGAGTGCTTTAAAGTGGAGTGGGAAATGTCCAACTTCGTCCCCAGGCTTTTCTAGCAGTTACTGTATAGACGATGTAACCAGTGACATCACATGTTTACAAAATAGCCCCAAAGGTCAAACTGCGCTGGACACAGAATGTACACTGGCCTATGACAATTCAAGAAACCATAAAATCTGATATGTTGAGATATCAGCAGAAACATTCTTAATTTGATTTATTTTTAATAAGGCATTTCATATTATTTCATCACAAATCTTATTCATCTAAAAATTTAAAACAAATTTAGTGTTATGTGGAGTACAAATTATACAAACTCAGCATACACGTATACACAAACTATTTCGCAGCGGGAAATCACACTGGTACTCTAAAGGTCACGCAGAATGTCAACAAGTCACATGGTCTATACCTGGTAAATCAACTACTAGCTCTCTCGAACCCTTGATATTAAATGTGCTTGTAGACGATGGGATTCGGGGTATAAATTTCGATAGTACCGCAACAGGGAGCTATATAGGTCAGAGGATATGGCCATAAAATCCTATATACGCATTCCAGGCAGATATTAATTTCGTTATATTTTGGCATGCTTTATCGATAAATTGAATCATAAAAACATATTATGATTTCTTCAAAATCAACTGATTTTGCTTATTATTTGGTAGTAACTATAAGCGGTGCGGAAATCATTTTTTTTTCCAACCAGGGTTTAATTCTCTAGCAGTGAGAACGAGGTTAGACCCTGATGGGGCGAGGTTGGAAAATTATTCACGCGTGTTCTGCCACCATGTACTTCATAGGGTTACTGACGAGACCTCACGCAATAAATCAGAGGCTCAGAGCCAGCCATGGCAGGGCATGCTTTGTTGCGCACCAGCTTAATTTGAAAGCTGCTCTTGGGCAGTTGTTGTTCCAGTGTATCCACGTGAATAAGTGAACGGGTTCGTTTTTTCGAAATTTCCTGAGTGAACCTGGAATTCTGAGCCCAGAAATTATTTAACATACCAAAATGGAGTTTCTATCTAAAAGAAATAACACGTGTGGGAACGTTTTTCGCGGGATACGGATCGTCCTAATCATCCTCGCTATATCCACCGTATGCCATGCATCGTGCTCGTGTTGCTCCTTCCAATGGGTCGAGTATAAGAACCAGTGCTACCGTTACTTTCCTCAATCACTCCCGTATGAGGAAGCAGAGGAATACTGCCAGTCCAAGACACGTGGAAAAGGTGGAAGTCTTATGAAAATCGATTCGCTGGATGAAATGATGTTTGTTATGGAGTATATCGGCAATATAATTGGAGATGAGGGATCACAAGACTATGTTTGGATGACCAACGGAGGTGGCAGAAAGTATGGTAAGTCCGTTTGCTTTATAATACAATCCCTGTAAAGGTCAGGGTGTTAGAATAACACCAGCTTGTGTCAACTTTATTTTTTAATGGTGTTCATATTGGACGAGTTCCCCAGTTTGTTTGGTTTTCTTATTAAATCTGTGATTGTCTTTGAACTTCCTGAATGATAACGTGACATCATATTTAAGTCACGTGACAGCATTCAAACTTTGTCATAGGACAAAAACAATTTCATCCATTGAACCCATGTTCGAGTTCCAAATCAGTTTGCCTTTAGATCTTATTATATAGCGAGTGAAAATATTTTTCAACTTCAATTTCCAGTTTGAACCGGAAAGGGGGGTCAGTTTGGGGTCTTCGCTACATAAAAATGTACAGAATGTGGGTTCGAATCCCAACCGCGACCTTGGTACTTGTGTCCTTGAGCAAGACACTTTACCATAAATGCTTCTCTCCACCCAGGAGTAAATGGGTACCTGTGAGGGCAGAGTTGGTTGTTGTGTTTGATTAGCCCATATGCGCCGAAATGGCAGTAATTGAGCTGTATACTCCCCAAGGAGCTGATGATGGTTTCTGGAATGATTTATGCGCCTGATGAGCAGGGGTAATAATGTACAGCGCTTTGATACCTTTAAAAGCGCTTTAAAATGCCCGACATTATTATTAAATTCACGCACTCTAAAATGGTACAAAGATTGAAAATGTAGGTTCTTTGGATATATTTTGATATTATATCAAACTTTGATGTAGAGTACTTCTATAAGTTACATCTATAAGTTAAGGTTTAGTGACATGTTAATCCTTTAATGAGAAGGTCAGAGAAAAGCTGTTTTTATATTAAAAATATAATTAAACATCATTTGTCTATTACATAAATTACTATTCAAAAATGTTGTCTTCAGTACAGGCATTAATGCAACGGCATTTAAATTACCACTAGAGGGCGCTATAAAGCAATATTTTGGTCAAATTGTTCAAAAAACATTATTTTTTAAATATTTTGACCCAAAATTGGGATTTTGTAAACCAAAGTACAATAATGGCAGATAAAATAACATCCATGGTACTACTACTGATGACAAATGACACAACAAACCCCAAAACCCATAGGTCTATTGAATGTTTAACAGTATCAAAAATCTAGTATTTTTAAAGGCACCTGGCACTGGTATTTTGTCCAAATGTAGCTTTTGTCATAAATATATACATTTTTATGAGTGGAATGTGAATAAACAAGTAACTAAGGTTACAGAAATAGTGGTTTTATTGTATTTACGACTTTAGAATAGGCCACCCCTTTACATTGACACATGGTGGCGCTGTTCGTGACGTCATTCGAGGCGGGGATATTTGAAGAGAAAATGTGTAGTCTGGCCCCATACATTACGTCTGGGTACCTGATCGGTACGATGCGTCACCGAATCCGAGTAACCGAATCCGAGAGTACGACAATGAGAAACCTCAATCAAGCCTCAAACCATTTCCATATTTTAAATGAATAAAAAAGCAATATGAAAAATTATATATATGACTACTGTACTACTACTAGTCATGCTAGTGCAAAGAAAGGAATCAATTAATTATGTAATTAATCTCTGACAAACCTGACAGAATGACACATTGGTCATTGCACCATAGTCTATACACAACTGTCATGTCTGTCATGAACTGCCAGCACACATACTTACAAAATGTATGCCTAACCTGTAACCTAGTTTCAGATGAAACGACAACGTAAAAACAAGGCCCGGGGAAGCATGCAAGTTTTCACGATATAGGTGCAGCAATGCCGCTAGTGCTACGAAAACTGCATAGCGTCACTGCATAGCGCTGAAAACGACGTCGGACAGGACCACTTTGCCCTCGTTATCCTGACTTTCGCTGCCCATAACCGCCTATATTTGGGATCAGCTGGAAACAGATGCAGGCTGACCCCATCTTTTAGTTGTTTTGTTGCATCCAGCAGCAATACACCTGGTCGGCATTGCTGGGGAAAAAATGCCGGAAAAATGCCTTTTTTATAACAAACCAAACCACCGTGTAAACACAGGCAATTCTCGAGGGCGTCGAGGGGGTCGATGTTCCATCAGCGGCGAATCCTTCCTCGAATGACGTCACAAAAGGGATGGGCGGAGTCACCCTCCAAACAACTTCATATTGTTTTTAAACATATAAATCCTGACAAATAATCACTCAAACAATTTGTTTATTGTTAATACACATATACTTTTTATTGTTTAAATCAATAAAAACCTATTGCCAGGTGCCTTTAGCAAAAAATGGAAATTCAATTGGATCTGTTCAAAATAAAACGGTTGCTATAGCAACCATGAACACCTATTATCATTGATTTTTGCGTGAGGGGGTCCCAAAGAATAATTTCAGTGTGATCGGACAAAGCCTTCTGAAGATATTATTTAAAATTCATAGGGGCACATTGCGCCCACCAGGCCTGATAGAGTTAAGACTACTGACTCTTGCGCTATGTGCAGAAATGATATAAATGTTGAAAAGGCAGTATCGCGAAATGGGCTGTACATAATACATGTACGGAATATAGTGCTTCAGAATATTGTTTCACTTAAACTTCCGGTTTCGGCCGGGCAGAGGTCGATTAGGGGTCATGTCTGTGAACGAAATGTGACATTGTTCAAGATATTTAAGATGATGCAAAGATTGTGAAAATATCTCTGTGGTACATGAGATATGATGATGTTTGAAATACTAAACTTGAATTAGGTTAATTCGATACCTGATGACGTTATCATGACGTTACAACAACGATTTCATATACATATCAAGGTCATAGTATGTTGAAAATGTCTGACGTCTGTTATCATAACAATATTAATGTAAGCTTCAAAATACATATACATTTTGTGTTAGAATGTGTTGAAATTGAAGTTTCTGTTTGGACCGGAAGTAAAGATCACATCAGGCCAGTTGAAAGTGGTATATGTGAAGCAATAATACTTTCTCGTGAACATGAAAAATGACGGTGGTACTATTTTTGGTTCAGACGTTAGTAAATTTTAAACCAATTAAAAAGTAATAAAGGGATAAACTTATGTCTTTTCTGAAATTTTGTTAGAAAATATATATATATATATATATATATATATATATATATATATATATATATATATATATATATATATATATATATAATAATAATAATAATGTATAGATTTATATAGCGCACGTATCCACCAACTAAGTGGCGCTCAAGGCGCATTATATTATTATCCCTGCTCATAAGGCTCATAAGGCTCATAAATCATTCCTGAAACCATCTCAGCTCCCTGGGGAGTATACAGCTCAATTGCTGCCATTTCTAGCGCATATAGAGCAAACCATCTCTGCCTTCACAGGTACCCATTTAACCCCTGGGTGGAGAGAAGCAATTATGGTTAAGTGTCTTGCTCAAGGACACAGGTGTCACGGCCGGGGCTCGAACCCACACTCTGCTGCTGGCAACACCAGAACTTGAGTTCAGTGCGCTAGACCGCACGACAATCCATTTGACACAATTATTCTTCCTCATGATCATGAAAAAATAACATTATACTTTGGTTCAATTTCTGAGATGTGATGATGTCAAGAAACATTTTTTGGAAAAGTCACTAGTGACTTTATGAATAAAGAAAACCTTACTTTTACAAAAAACATAATAATGCTTAAATGTTAAGGCCTTTATTTATTTATTTATTTATTGTTGATTTTAGATATAGATATCAAAGACTAAAAATGTAATTAAACATATCATTTAGTTATTACATAAATATTACAATTAGTGCTGGGATGATTAAACGAAAAAAACAGCACTAACCATTTAGAAATTTGCTAACTGGCTAACCAAAGCCAATATTTAAAAATAAGCACCCAACAGGTGCCATAGCTCGAACACCTAATAAAATGTTCAGAGTTTATTCCGCTGTAATCCTTGTTTATCATCTTGTTTCATTGAATATTTTGTGCACAACAGGTGATATTAGTCTTTTCACAAGACACAACTCCGAATTTGTTACGTGTTCTTGATAACTGGAGTGTTTGGACTGTTTGACACCAGACTGAAGCTATCCTCTTATTGGGCAAGAAATTCCAATCGCGGATTCTCAAACTACCCAGCCGCTTATTAAAATAAAAATAGAATCCATGCAGTTCACGGTGGTGAAATAAACACTCTGTATTTCAGAATGTTTCCTGGATATTTTGAACGAAATTTTATATTATCTATATTTATCACCAAATTTGTTTCCATATTCTTAAAAATCATAACACTGGGTATATTTGAGTGTACACAAAGGTAATTTGGTTTACTAATTAGTGAGTAATTAGCGCTACAACGTAGACCTAATTATTCATTATATACTAAATAAATATTGAATAAGTTCCACTCCCCAAACAAATGTACCCTTCATGTTCAATGAATTATGAAATTAGTTTCATAATCTTAAAGACCATACCACTGGGCACACTTAATTTTGGAGGGGCTAATTTGGTTCACTAATTAAAGGCCAATTAGCTGCTAGAATAGACGCCATTTCTTACACAATATGCGGTATATTGTACACATACCTACTACGATTGCACTTACCCCAAACAAAATGTACCCTCATGTTCAATAAATTATGACATTTTATTCTATAACTTAAAGACCATACCATGGGCACACTTAATTTTTGGAGGTGACAAATTTGGTTCACTAATTAATGGCCAATTAGCTTCTAGAATAGACGCCATTTTCTTACTCAATATGCGGTATATTGTACACACCGACTATGGACATGCACTCACCGAAACAAGATGTACCCTTCATGTTTAATAAATTATGAAATTTTGTTTCATAAAACCAACCACTGGGCACAATTTTGGAGGTGGCTAATTTGGTTCACTAATTATGGGCCAATTAGCTGCTAGAACAGACGCTATTTTTACAAATATGCGGTATATTGTACACATACAACACTATGATTTTACCCCAAACAAAATGTACCCTTCATGTTCAATAAATTATGAATTTATTTTTATATAATCTTAAAGACCATACCACTGAGCACACTTATTTTTGAGGTGGCTAATTTGGTTCACTAATTAATGGCCAATTAGCTCTCAGAATAGACGCCATTTTCTTACTCAATATGCAGTATATTACACATACCGACTATGACATGCACTTACCCCAAAGAAATACCCTTCATGTTCAATAAATTATGAAATTTTATTCTATAATCTTAAAGACCATACCACTGGGCACTTAATTTTGAGGTGGCTAATTTGGTGCACTAATTATTGGCCAATTAGCTGATCGAATAGACGCCATTTAATTTCACAATATGCGGTATATTGTTTACCTGACTTAATTGAAAAAATTACCCTTCATGTTTAATAAATTATGAATTTGTTTTCATAATCTTAAAGACACCACTTGGAACACTTAATTTTGAGGGTAATTTGGTTCACTATTTAATGGCCAATTAGCTGCCAGAATAGACGCCATTTTCTTACACAATATACGGTATATTGTACACAAAAATATGATTGCACTTACCCCAAAGAAAATGTACCCTTCATGTTTAATAAATTATGAAATTTTGTTTTAATCTTAAAGACCATACCACTGGGAACACTTACTAATTTTTTGGAGGTGGCTAATTGGTCTACTAATTATGGGCTAATTAGCTGCTAGAATAGACGCCATTTTCTTACAATATGGGTATATTGTACACCCACCGACTATGATTGCACTTACCCCAAACAAAATGTACCCTTCATGTTCAATAAATTATGAAATTTTGTTTCATAATCTTTAAAGACCATACCACTGGGCACACTTAATTTTGAGAGGTGGCTAATTTGGTTCACTAATTAATGGCCAATTAGCTGCTAGAATATACGCAATTTTCTTACACAATTTGCGGTATATTTTACACATACCGACTATGATTGCACTTACCTCAAACAAAATGTACCCTTCATGTTCAATAAATTATGAAATTTTGTTTCATAATCTTAAAGACCATACCACTGGGCACTTTTTGGAGGTGGTAATTTGGTTCACTAAGTAATGGCCAATAGCTGCTAGAATAGACGCTTTTCTTCACCAATATGCGGTATATTGTACACACACCGACTATGACATGCACTCACCGAAACAAGATGTACCCTTCATGTTTAATAAATTATGAAATTTTATTCTATAATCTTAAAGACCATACCATTGGGCACACTTCAAATCTTTGGAGGTGAGGTGCTAATTTGGTTCACTAATTAATGGCCAATTAGCTGCTAGAATAGACGCCTTTTTCTTATACTCAATATACGGTGGTATATTGTAAAACACCGACTATGATTGCATCTCTTACCCGAAACAAGATGTACCCTTTCCATGTCTTCAATAAATTATGAAATACATTGTTTCCATAATCTTAGAGACCATACCATTGGGCACATCTTAATTTTGGAGGTGGCTAATTTGGTTCACTAATTAATGGCACAATTAGCTGCTATGAATAGACGCCATTTTCTTACACACAATATGCGGTATATTGTACACATACCGACTATGATGACATGCACTTACCCGAAACAAAATGTCTCCCTTCTATCACAATAAATTATGAATTTTCTTTCACAATCTAAAGAAGAGACCATACCATACCATGGCCACATTCAATTTTGAGGTGGATAATTTGGTCTACTAATAATTAATGGCATTAATTAGCTAGGAATAGACGCCTATTTTCTTACACAATACGGTATATTGTACACACCGACTATGACATGCACTCACCCGAAACAAAATGTACCCTTCATGTTCAATAAATTATGAAATTTTATTCTATAATCTTAGAAGACCATACCACTGGGCACACTTAATTTTGGAGGTGGCTATTTGGTGCAACACCAATTAATGGCCAATTAGCTGCTAGGAATAGACGCCATTTTTCTGATACAATAATATGCGGGTATTATTGTACACATACCGACTATAGATTGCAATTCTTACCCCAAAGAAGAAGAAATGTTACCTTCATGTTTATATAAAATATGAATTTGTTTTCATAATCTTAAAAGACCTATACCACTGGGAACACTCTAATTTTGGGGAGGTGGCTAATTTGGTTCACTAATTAATGGCCAATTATCTGCTAGAATAGACGCTTTTTCTTACACAATATACGGTATATTGTACATACACCATCTGCGATTACAACTTACCCCGAAAACAAAATGTACCCTTCATGTTCAATAAATTATGAAATTTTTGTTTCATAATCTTAAAGACCATACCACTCAAACACTTAATTTTGAGGTGGCTAATTTGGTTAGCACTAATTGTTAGGGCCAATTATTGCTAGAATAGACGCCATTTTCTTAGGCTACAATATGCGGTATATTGTACACACACCGACTATGATTGCAAAATTCTACCCCCAAACAGAAATGTACCTCTCTCATGTTCAATAAATTATGAAATTCTTGTTTTTACAATCTTAAAGACCATACTGGGCACTGGAACACTTAATAATTTGGAGGTGGCTAATTTGGTTCACTGAATTATTATTGGCCACAAGGCTGCTAGAATAGACGCCATATTTCTTACACAATATACACGGTATATTAGTACATACCGACTATGATTGCACCTCTACCTCAAAGAAAATGTACCTTCATGTTCAATAAATTATGAAAATTTTTGTTTCATAATCTTAAAGACCATACCACTGGGCACACTTAATTTTGGAGGTGGCTAATTTGGTTCTACTAATTACTGGGCCAATTAGCTGCTACAGAATAGACGCCATTTTCTTACTCAATATGCGGTATATTGTACACACACAATTGACCATGAGATTGCACTCACCTGAAAAACAAGATGCTGTACACCTTCATGTTTAATAAATTATGATAATTCTTGTATTCTATAATCTAAAAGACCATACCATTGGGGCCACTAATTTAATTTTGAGGTGGCTAATTTGGTTCACTAATTAATGGCCAATTAGCTGCTAGAATAGACGCCATTTTCTTACTCACAATATGCGGTATATTGTACACATACCGACTATGATTGTACTCACCTCGAAACAACAAGATATTACCCTTCATGTTTAATAAATTATGTAATTTTGTTTCATAATCTTAAAGTGAACCATACCATTGGGGCACATATTACCTTTAATTTTGGAGGTGGCTTAATTGGTCTTTCACTAATTAATGGCCAATTAGTTGCTAGAATAGACGCTATTTTCTTACTCAATATGCGGTATATTGTACACACACCGAAACTCATGACATTGCACTCACCCGGGAAACAAGATGTAACCTTCCATGTTCAATGCCAATTATGAAATTTTATTCTATAATCTTAAAAAGACCATACCATTATCATCATTCAATTACTTGAGGTGGCTAATTTGGTTCACTAATTAATGGCCAATTAGCTGCTAGAATAGACGCCATATTTTCTTACTCAATATGGCTGGTATATTGAAGCACACATACCGACTATGACATTTGCACTCACCTTGGAAACAAAATATTTACCCTTCATGTTCAATAAATTATGAAATTTTATTCTTTCCACAATCTTAGAGAACCCATACCATTGGGCACACACATTCAATTTTGAGGTGGATAATTAATGGTTCACTAATTAATGGCCAATCAGCTGCTAGAATAGACGCCTATTTTTCTTACACATATGCGGTATGCGGTATATTGTACACAATCGACTATGACATGCACTTACCCCTCGAAAGAAAATGATGCACCCCTTCATGTTCAATAAATTATGAAATTTTTGTTTCATAATCTTAAAGAACCATAACAACACTGGGGGGATTTAATTTTTGGAAGTGGATAATTTGGTTCACTAATTAATGGCCAATTAGTTGCTGCTAGAATAGACGCCTATTTTTCAAGTATACACAATATGTGTATATTGTACACACCGACTATGACACATGCACTCACACCGAAACAAGATGTACCCTTCTATGTTCAATAAATTAAGAAATTTTGTTCTCATAATCTTAAAGACCATACCACTGGGTACACTTAATTTTGGAGGTGGCTAATTGGTGGTTCACTAATTGTGGCCAATTAGCTGCTGAGAATAGACGCCGCTATTTTTCTTTACACAATATGCGGTACACATATTAATTAGGCCGACTATGATTGCATTTACCTCCAAACAAAATGTACCCTTCATGTTCAATAAATTAAGAAATTTTATTCTATAATCTTAAAGACCACAATGAATACCACTGGGCACACTTTAATTTTGAGAGGTGGCTAATTTGGTTCACTAATTAATGGCCAACCAATTAGCTGCCTAGAATAGACGCCATTTCTCTTACTCAATATGCAGTATATTATACACATACAAACTATATAATATGCACTTACCCTCTGCAAAAGAAAATGTACCCTTACATGTTCAATAAATTATGAAATTTTATTTCTATAATCTTAAAAAGACCATACCACTGGGCACTACTTAATTTTTGGAGTGGCTAATTTGGTGCACTAATTATCGGCCATGGCCAGTGGCTGCTAGAATAGACGCCATTTTCTTTACACAATATGCGGTTATTGTACATATACCGAACTATGATTGCACCACCTACCCCCAAAGAAAATGTGTACCCTTCATGTTTAATAAATTATGATTTTTTTTTCATAATCTTAAAGACCATACCACTGGGAACACTTAATTTTGAGGTGGCTAATTTGGTTCACTAATTAATGGCCAATTATCTGCTAGAATAGACGCCATTTCTTTACAATATACGGTATTTTGTACACATGCAAACTATGATTGCACCTTACCCCAAAAAATCTTGCCTTCATGTTTTGCAATAAATTATGAAATTTTGTTTCATCATCTTGAAAACCATACCACACTAGGAACACCCTTTAAATTTTTGGAGGTGGCTAATTTGGTTCACTAATTAATGGCCAGTTGCTGCTAGAATAGACGCCATTTTCTTACACAATATACGTTATATTGTACACATATACATATAGTTGCACTTACCTAATAAAAACCTTGCCCTTCATGTTCAATAAATTATGAAATTGTTTTTCATAATCTTAATGACCATACCACTAGACACTTAATTTTGGAGGTGGCTAATTTGGTTCACTAGTGTGGCCAATTAGCTGCTAGAATAAACGCCATTTTCTTACACAATATACGGTATATTGTACACCTTTACCCAAACTATGATTGCGCACCTCAAACAAAATGTACCCTTCATGTTCAATAAATTATGGTGCTGTTACAATCTTAAGAACCATACCACTGGGCACACTTAATTTTTGGAGGTGGATAATTTGGTTCACTAGTGTGGCCAATTAGCTGCTAGAATAGACGCTATTTTCTTACACAATATGCGGTATATTGTACACACACCAAACTATGACATTACACTCACCGAAACAAGATATTGCCCTTCATGTTCAATAAATTATGAAATTTTTATTTATAATCTTAAAGAAACCATGCCACTGGACCCTTTTATTTGGAAGTGGCTAATTTTGGGTTCACTAATTATTGGACAATCACCTGCTAGAATGAGCGCCATTTCTTACAAATATGGGTATATTGTTGTACACATACCGACTATGATTGCACTTACCCCAAAGAAAATGTACCCTTCATGTTTAATAAATTATGAAATTTTGTTTCCTTAATCTTAAAAGACCATACCATAGGCACACTTAATTTTGGAGGTGGCTAATTTGGTTTACTAATTAATGGCCAATTAGCTGCTAGAATGAACGCCATTTTCTTACACAATATGCGGTATATTACACACCGACTGACGTACACTCACCCGAAACAAGATGTGCCCTTCATGTTCCAATAAAATTATGAAATTTTATTCTATAATCTTAAAGAACCATACCACTGGGCACACTAAATTTTGGAGGTGGCTAATTTGGTTCACTAATTAATAGCCAATTAGCTGCTGCTAGAATAGACATCTTTTTTCTTTCACAATATGCGGTATATTGTACACATACCGATTATGATTGCTGCACTTACCCCAAAGAAAATGTACCCTTCATGTTTAAATTATGAGAATTTTGTTTCATAATCACCCAAGACCATACCACTGGGCACCTTATACAGGTAGCTAATTTGGTTCACTAATTAATGGCCAAATTAACTGCTAGAATAGACATATTTTCTTACACAATATGCGGTACATATTGTGCACATACCTGCGACTATGATTGCATTTACCCCAAACAAAAATGTACCTTCATGTTCAATAAATTGTGAAATTTTGTTTCATAATCTTAAAGACCATACCACTGGGCACATTTAATTTTGGGTAATTTGGTTCACTAATTAATGGCCAAGTAGTTGCTCGAATAGACGCCATTTTCTTACGCAATATGCGGTATATTTTACACCGACTGACATACTCACCCGAAACAAAGATGTGCCCTTCATCTTCAATAAATTATGATTTTTTCATAATCTGAAAGACCATACCACTAGAACACTTAAATTTTGGGTGGATAATTTGGTTCACTAATTAATGGCCAATTAGCTGCTAGAATGAACGTCATTTTCTTACAAATATACGGTATATTGTACACACACAAACATGACATACACTCACCCGAAACAAGATACCCTTCATGTTAATAAATTATGAAGAATTTATTCTATAATCTTAAAGACCCTACCATGACACACTTACTTTTGGAGGTGGCTAATTTGGTTCACTAATTAATGTCCCAAATTAGCTGCTAGAATAGACGCCATTTCTTACGCAATATGCATTATATTGTACCACATACCGACTGTGATTGCACTTATCCCAAACAAATGTACATTCATGTTCAATAAATTATGAAATTTTGTTTCATAATCTTAAATACCATACCACCTGAGCACCTTAATTTTGGAGTGGCTAATTTGGTTCCACTAATTAATGGCCAATTAGCTGCTAGAATGAACCATTTTCTTACACAATATGCGGTATATTGTACACACCGACTTAAATTGCATTTACCCCAAACAAAATGTACCCCTTCATGTTCAATAAATTATGAGTACATTTTGTTTTTAATCTTAGGAACCACTTACCACTGGCTGCCCAATTTTTGGAGGTGGCTAATTTGGTTCACTAATTAATGAGCCCAATTATCACCACTAGAACAGCGCCATTTTCTTACACAATATGCGATATATTGTACACACCAAACTATGACATGCACTCACCCCAGGCAATTCTTGCCCTTCATGTTTAATAAATTGTGAAATTTTATTATATAATCTTAAAGACCATACCATTGGGCACGCCAATTTTGGAGGTGGCTAATTTGGTTCACTAATTAATGGCTAATTAGCTGCTAAGATAGACGCCATTTTCTTACCACAATAATTATACGGTATATTGTACCAAACCTGATTCTTACCTTCTAAACGCGCCCGTCACCCTTCTAGCGCCCTTCTGAAGCAACACGTCTGCCGCCTAAATGACGCCCCGTCTAGCGTCGCCCTTCTAAGCGTCGCCGTCGCGCGTCGACCGTCATGCGTCACCTTCAATGTGATTGATCAATTGACCCTCGCTGTTTTGTTTAATGAAATAGAAGCATCAAATAAAATCTGGAAAAAAAAAACAAGTCTTCCTTCAAGTTCCCTATGTGAATTTTTCCAATATTCTTATATATATGTAAAAATGGAACAGAGATACATTGCCATGTTTGTTTATGAAATTGTGATTTTTGATGTGATTTTTGTCTATTATTGTTAGTGAAACTTATTATCTATTTAGTATTGTGGGCCTATAAATGGGTAATAAACTGGTCAACCACTCTCAAAGATATAACAATAGTACTTTCCCTGTGACACTAGACTTCGAACATGAACAGAAATCATTTGACACTAATACATTTAAAAGTAACAATTAAATTGTCCGTAAAAAATGATACTAAATCTCAGGCTTCGACGGCTGATAAAATGAAGCTGGGCTTTGACGCTGGGTCACAAAACACAGGACTAGTCACGGGGGCGTGTTATTGGTCTTCAATATATGAAATCTCCAGGTTATTTCAGGGGTTAACGACAAGAAATACATACACCCGGGCAACTAATCTCCGGGTTCAAACTTAAGCGAAAAGCTGGGGTGAAGAGAATAATTACTCATTACATATTTTCCTGACTGTATAAGTATTTTTACGCTCGTCTGGTATGCCTATTATTGGTTCAAAGCTACAATCATGGTATTGCCAATATATTTATACGTTTACTTCACGTTTCTGATGTTGTCAATATTAAAATATAATTATATCATATTATCCTGAATGATTATGTTTAGATGATTTGGAGGGTGAAAGTGAACTGAATGTGTATTATTTTATTGAGTTTATTTCTTTGAGAGTGGTTGGACCAGTTTATTGCCATTTATAGGCCTACTATTTCTAAATAGATAATAAGTTTTACTAACAGTTATATTCCTAGAGACAAAATCACATCAAACATGTCTCTGTTCTATTTTTTATGTAGGAATATTGGAAGAAATTCACATAGGAACTTGAAAGACGAAGACATGTTTTGCAAATTGTTATTTGATGCTTCTATTTCATCAATCGATTGAAGGCGACGGTCGAGCGCGGAACGGTCGACGGTCGACGGTCGACAGGCGACGTTTAGAAACGCCGTTTAGAAGGGCGACGGGCACCATTCAGAAAGGGCGCCGTTTGAAAGGGCGCGCCGTTCAGAAGAGACGACGGGCGCCGTTTCAGTAGCGCACCAGGGTTTTATTGAAGGGGGGTCCAAAAATTTTTTTGAAATCAATATCGAGGGAGGAGACATGGCGTTTAGGCATAACCATGACGCGCTGGCGCGGCTGTAGCCATGTCCCTAATCATTAACAAATCAGTGAACCTACGGCACATGTTAAATGTTTCCTGGAGTGGTTTCTAGTCATAAAAAGAAGACATTATGACATAGATTCAGACTCGTGGGTTTTACCTTCCATATCATTTCCTCCTCTTGATGTAAAGAACTTGAGCCTAGTTATTGTTTCGTCTGCAAGATTTCTATGTTTAAATATTTTCATTGCGCGGACGTAAAGTTTGTGATCATTCGAGGCGGAGCTAAATTTTCTGAAGACGAATTTGGCGTGAAGCAAAGTCAGCCAGCCTTATCCAATCGGTGTTTGCTAAAAAACAGTGTCGCATAATCTTTGTAAATTAAAAACCCGATCTTGGGCCATTGTGTACAAACTGGAAAGGAGTTGATTATAATGCGGGCGTGTTTAAATTTAAAAAACATTTACAGTAACCTCAATGACAGTCAACGACCTCCAACAAGAGATGGACAACAGAAAATGAAAATAAAAATTAAGTCAAGCTGCTCCTGATCAGGGTGCACCATGGCAGAGGGAATGTCTAAAATGCTTGTTATATATACTGGTGGCCCTTCAAGCTTACATGCACATGCATACGCAACGCCGTAAAATATAATAGTGAAGTGGAATAAATGGAAAACTTTTGGAGGGGCTTGAGTCTCCTGAGTCCCCATCCCTTGTACCACTTTCTTACTCCTTGCCGAACTCCTCTGTAGACAGACTTGGGCTCAGATTTTTGCTCTCTTTCCAGCCCCTTCTTTAAAAAACAACAAAAAACATCAGCGGGCCCTTGGGGGGGGCTCAGTGAAACCCCCCTTGGGTGCCACTGCACTCATTTAGAAGGGCGACGGGCGCCGTTGAAAGGCGCGCCGTTTAGAAGGCGACAGGCGCCGTTCTAGAAGGGCATATTTTGCAAAGACGACGCGAGCGCCGTTTAGAAGGAGCGCCGTTTAGAAAGGGCGACGGGCGACGGGCGCCGTTTGCAGAAGAGCGACGGGCGACGGGCGCCGTTTAAAACGACGGGCGACAGGCGCCGTTTAGAAAAACGACGGGCGCCGTTTAGAAGGAGCGACGCGCGACGTTTAGAAGGGCGACGGGCGACGGGCGCCGATTTAGAAGGGCGACGGGCGCCGTTTAGAAGAACGACGCGCGACGTTTAGAAGGAGGGCGACGAGCGACGTTTAAAATGGCAGGTATGGAATTCCATAGTCAACCCGTCACCGGGTTATTTTCTGAGGTTCGTTCGTTTTGGACATTTTGTTTATAAATTTAAAGGAACAATATCAGGTATAGAATCAGTGTCCTAGTTTGGGGAATGAGAACACAGGTTTTGCTGGAAATTCCTGAATTCATCTATGCAGCTTAACGGTAATATGACCTTATCATCAGGGTATTATTTTAAATATGACTCCGATGATTCCATGCCCTGACCAGTCATGATGATGTTTGGATGACCAACGCACTGAGGTCTTTTTCCACCAAAACTGGTGACGCGAATGATTTTGATAGGCAACAACGTTTCCTTTTTTATATTTTTCCAGACAACCACAGTGTGATGACCTCTTCAAGCACTGGGTGAAAACGAGGAACCCAATGATCGTCACCTCTCGTCATGATGCCTCCACCTCCACACCGTCCATTGAAGTTGGCACGGTTTTCACTTTCAGAATGGTTCCGCTCCCGAGTTGGTCGATCAAACCTGCTGCGGTGTATACGCAGTGATTCTACGGCTCCTTCATGGATCTCGGAGATTTTGCCGACTTACCTGCGTCTCTGATCCCGATCATGTCTGTGTGTCCGAAAACAGTGACCTGGTCAATTTGGCTCAAGATAAACTCTACAGACTTGTCCGAAAATAACAAATATTATATTTCTGCAGGAGGAAGAACAAGAAATGCGCGTGGCATTGCTTTGCTGTTTCAAAATCCGAAAATTCTTGTTTTATTACCAAGAAGCTTAAAGAAATGTTGTATCCATAGTTTCAGATTGAAACCTCACGAGGAAGTACCGATTGACGAATGGTTCCATGTTGTAGCCACCATTGACTTGACCCAAGCTAGTGTTGATGACGTTGGTTGCAGTATACATACGTAAATGGTATTATGTTAAGTCCTGATGACGCACTTACCAGTAAATGATAGACTTCTCAAACGATGACAAATGCACAAGACATATATTTGCAGGAGGAGGCATGAACCCATGTAACGGGGTATCTTACCCCTCTGCCGTAAATAGAGGGTCTGCAGCCTACAGCAATCTGATGGTGTTTTGACGGACTTTACTGACGGACGAGCTACATTCACAAAATGTTCATGCATGCTTGGGTCTCTTGGTAACATGACTGATGAATTAGGTTGAAGATTGGTTGGAAATAAACAGAATTGATTGAAAGAAAAGAGCCGAGACTGTTTTAACTCCATATGTTCTATAAGCCTCCGAACGCTACTCGATCGCTATGAACTGTTGGTAACCTTTTAATTATGAACGCAACCAATAACGAAATTGGGAGCGGGGGGGTGTACGCCGGTCGCACCCACACTCAAAGGAATACGCTGATAATTGTCAGAAGGGCGAAACTGTTTTGGGCATTGTGAAATATATATTCCGAACGGAGGAACATGGGAGTACACTTCTCTCGTGTTGCACGAGTTAATCTACCACTTGCCAGTGGTGAAGCCTAACTATTATGTCAATATATTATTTTTCAGACTGGGGTCTCCGGGGTACGTTTTCTCTATACTCCAACAACACATATACAGTGACAAGCAGTAGACTACGCTACGTATGCAGAGCAAGCGCCTCAACCGGACCCACAATATTCTGGAGTGTGTATCGCAGAGACCCGGGCAGTTGGGACAACGGGGTCCAGCGCCGGCGTGGACTTCGAGATCACAACATTGGAGTCTCTCCCAGCATGTTGTGAGTGAGTCTGTCCTCGAGACTGAAGCAAGCCGCGGGCCTGTCTCAGAGGGGGATGTCATCTCGTGCACAGCAACGAGTTCTGGGTCTTCATATGCGTCGGTGTACATCTATCAAAGGTGAAAGCCTATTTGAGGGCGTGTGTTTTCAGACCGAAATCGACCGCAGGAGCAACGATAGTAAAAAATAAATAAAAAAACAAACAAACAAACAAACAAACACGCGCCTAAAAGGTTATCGGACGGCAAGCTTTTGGGACTAAATAGTTATAAAAAACATCATGTAACGCCTCTGATAAAAGTATCCGTTTTTGATATTTTTTTTATTTTGTATTGATTTTAATTGTTTGAGCATCATGAGATATTTGTTTCTTACATTATTTCTTGGAGTCTAAATCGGTTTTCGCTTTAGGGGCGCGCTATGAAAATAAGACAGAGTTTACTGCTGCACGTCATTGTGTCAACCTCGTACCCAGGGTCTAGCTCGATCTGCCTAGACCCTGGTGAACTGGATACTGTGACTGTTGTTGTCTAGCTCCACAAACCCCACAATTTTAAGGCTGATCAAAAATCATCCATTCAGGCTTCAGGTTTAAAACAAAATATTTTTTCTGAATATTTACAGGAAAAAAACAATCGGACTATTGGTTACAATGATCATCGCGACAAACTGGGTAAGTTGAAGTTTTTCCTTAATATGTGTTCTACTGACTGGATGGTGGGTACCCAAGCCATTTGGTTACATATTAACAAATTGGCGGCTATCGCATACTACTCGCAGTGCACATACAATGGGAAGACCGTGATTGTAGTTATGCTCCTATGTTAGCATTGCAATGCAGTGTATGGTTTTACGAGTAGCAACATGGCATCCATTGGATTCATTACATGTAAACGCGTGATCTTTGCTTTTGGCGAAGGTTCATATGTTACTGCACTATTATTTTTCATAAAAGGATGGGCGCTTGCAAAATAACTGGACTCATAATGTAATACACAAAGGTGAAAGTCCAATCTGAGCCGCTTTAAGAGGGCGCTGTATCTACTTTAGATTGTTGATTTTGGCATGGTTCTCCATATAATCATTTAAACATCTTAATCTTATTAAGTCATTTTTGTTTTAATGTTGTGGGTTTTATTTGCACATCAACGACGAGGGTATTACCACAGTATCAACGTAACCACCAGCCATCCCTTTTTGTTGCAAGAAGGAAGTCGTTGTTAAAATGGCTCATCAACACTCATTTCGCACTTTTAATGAAATTGGTGTAACAGTTTAGTATGATATCGACATCGATCATGATTTTTCGAAATATTTTGTCTGAAGCAAATTTTAAAAACATTGTTCTTAGTATTGAAATGTGTAAACGAAATATTGTGATGTGTTTGGACGCATTCAAATTAAGTAGTAATTTACAGTTTGAATTAGATTTTTTTTTCTATAAAATGTGATTGAAATTCTGATTAATATCTATATTTGCATTTTTTGTTTGGTTATATTTATGTGGTAATTATAAAGGGAAGGTGATAACAAACATAGATTATTACAATTTTTACATAAATCGTACTTGGTGCAATTAATTATTCCGTCTGACGATGCTGTCATCTTAGAGTATACAAAAGAATTCAAAAAGTTGCCGTTTGGCAACCCTAATCCTTTTGAAAAACCATCAACCACAGTTTCACATAAAAACTTTGTTAAAATTATGATTTTATCAAGACAGAGTAGGATTTTGAAGCTTTGCATCATTAAGAGTAAAGGTTTGCGGTACTCTAGTTAACCATGTATAAACAATCTCTTAGGAGTTGTAATAATGGCTGGTGAGAAAACTGCCTCGAAGGAAAGGAGCTATCATGTAAGGGTTATTATTATTATTATTATTACATTTCTTTTTACCAGGGTATGCCCAAACAGTTTAAAAACTGGTTTCCATTGGGGCCCTGCATACAAATGACTATACATGTACAAGTACAATACATTACAGTAAAAGCATATGGGATTAGTGTGCATAATTGTTGTAGCAAAATATTGTAAAACTATTACAACTACACGTACAACATCGTTAACAGAATTCGGACATCGTTAACAGAATTCGGACATAAAAGTATATGTTACTGACTGAACGTTTACGTAGTTCGGATTTGAATGAGTTTAGAGAAGTCATGGTTCTCAACTGTACATGCAAATTATTTCATATGATTGTACCAGTTACAGCAAAGCTTGAGGCATAACATTCTTTTTTCGCAAAAGGAATCTTCAGTGCCATGTCAGTGGATTGTCTCGTTTCACGATTTTGAATAAGTAGTGAAAACAGATTTGTCATATACAAAGGAGAAATTTTGTTTATACATTTGTAGGCAAGAATAGCCTTTTTATACTCAACTCTTTCCAAAAATGACATCCAATTAAGTCTAGCAAACATATCGGCTGAAGGAGTTAAGAATGCACATTTAAGGATTATCCAGCAACTCTTTTCAGACATTTATTAAGAATATTGTCGTGAGATGTGTACCGTCCTCCCCATACAGTACTACAATAATCTAAAGATGGCATAACTAAACTAACAAACGAGAGTGGAGGATGCTATGAGAAACATAGTCGCGGATTCTATTAAGTTAAGTAAAATAATTTCTCAAATTTACGTTTAAAAATAACAAAATTCTATATTATACTGACTTTGAAGTTTGTGTTTACCGATGATCGAAAATTTGCAATTTTAGTGTTCACAATTTTTCCGTTTGATTTGATTTTGATTTGATTTGATTTATTAAAACCAGTATAAATATCAAAAATATTTATAAAAAGGAGTACAAAATAGTATACATTTAAAAATATAAATAAGTGTCACACCCCCAATTTTTTTTTCAACCTTTGGTTGTGACTTGTACAACTCTAATTCCCACACATGTAAGCAACCTTTTAGGACCAAGGGTTTTATTACCATGGACCCAGGCTATAGTCTCCTCTCTGTCTGACTTGGTTTGGGTGATTTATGATGCAAGAAGGAGGAATTTGGCCATGTGGCGTTCTAGTGGGCGATTTGGGCCATTGTGACTACAGCTTTCGTCCAGTAAGCATCAAAAAGTCATAATCGCTACAATCGTCTGCAAGACACATTACCTATTTTATATTTTTGAACATAGGTGAGTTTGCAAATTCCTTTTCTCTTTTATGAACATCATTTAGTAATTAATAGGATGTTTAATCATGATATTCTGCTGAATTATTTGCTCATTACCCTCTTGGTACGTGACTTTGTATTAAATGATTGTAGATTTATACTTTGTAGCCCTCACGGCTAAAATATATGGATCATATGATTCCCTTCATTTTATGATAGCCATTTCTGACATGATTTGAGTAGTTACTGAAGTAATATTTTTAATAGCTGATTGATCGTTGAGTCCTAGATTTTAGAATTCACGTGTTAAAAGTTAAGGACAAAGTTTCTTGGTTTCACGTCAGGAATTATCGTATAGCACAATCCAATTAAGATATCACTTTCTATGATACCGTATGTAAGACATGATATTATTTTAGCATAGGATTGGTTATCCCAGTTCCTTAGTTTTGATCCAATTTTATTGTTGTTATTTTAAATTCTATGATTTTCGTTTTTTTTCATTTATCACTTGCCAATTCACTCTGATTGCAAATTCACATAAGCTGTGCATAATAATTTGGAAGTTGCAACTGTTTCCATATTTTATTTACAAGGTTTCACACTAGTTGTATTCAGTTCATTTTTTGTTTGTTCATCAGTTAGTTTATAGCAAAGACACTTTCATTTATTGTTTGACCTTGATGAAGTTTAGCTTCAGAAATTCTTTTAGCCTAGCTGTACATAACATTTCGCGGGAACACTAGGAAATTAGTTACTCAATCAATATACATGAGTTCTGTATTTTGTAGAAGGGAATTCTTTCTGTCACAAATTGTTGTTATTATTTCAGCCCATTGTTGGCATGGTTTATTTTTAGTTAGAAAGAGTTCCCTTTTAATTTGGTTGTGCAGTAATGTACACAGTATCCATTGCTGCATTGTTCATATTATAATTATGCCAGGCAGGATAAGTTGTTTACAGAACATGTATTGTCACAACTAACCCTATAGGATGGCCATGACCGAAAGACTCAGTGAATGGAACTAGGACAAAGCAGTAATATATTTATTTACACATTTATTATTTAAAATTCTCCGGCATCCACTGGTTTCTAGTTTAATATTTACATTTTGTTGAATGACCATTCGACATACACCTTCAATTGATGAATATTATATTAATGTGTATGTACAATTCAATAAATTTATATTCACCGCATAACGGCTTAAATTGTCAGTAAACAATTATTGGTGGAAGTTCCGGGCAATTAAATCACAATTTCTAGAAAATACAAGTCTCAAATAAAGATCTTCACTTTTGGACGAGTTGCAAAAATCCCTATACAAATTCAATAAATTTATATTCGCCCGTTTTAGAGAGCAACATTTGTAACTGTTTAAATTGTCAGCAATAAATTATAAATTGTCAGCAATAAATTATGAATTGTCCAATCATTAAATTGAATCATACAAGTAATTAAATCACAATTTCCCAAAAGTGACAGTTTCAATTTCTCCTGGCTTGAAATGTTCAGTGCAAAATAAAAGCACCTAGGGCCTATATCATATGCCTATTAACTATGGAAATACACTCCCAAAAATTCACAAACTAAATTACATTACGAATGGTTAAAACCTCAAAGATTTTAAATGTTCCTGATCCGACGTCGCAAATTTATATCTGAGAATATAGAATTATTCAATTAGAAAATTCATAAGCAGACAGTGATTGACATTCACATACATTCAAAGTGCAACATATTACCGTTTTAGGTTATGCATACATTCAAAGTCAAACGGCACTACCGGTAGTCGAGCTAACCCTCATAAACCCGATACTACAAATAGGCTAATTATGTTCTCTCTCTTGGCAACACAGATTTTCTATATATTAAAAAAACGGTCCCACAAATCTATGGCGTAGTCCTCAAAGTTGTAATTCCTCAACATCACTCCCACACAGCTAGCTTAAGTACGTATTCATCTCTGCTTCAGACGCCGCGCCGAAACAAAAAGTTGAACGTTCACAAAGTTCACAAAGTTCATAGTTGATTGCGCCCTCTATCGCTGATAGCGACCCAAGTTACTGGACCCAGGACGTCACACTTTCGGCCAACACTCAGTCTGGCGTTATTAATAAGGGTGAAAACCATGGTTTTCCCAGAAAGAAATTATATCTTGATTGCAGATCCCAGCAGCTGTCTCTCCTCCAAACAATTTGCCTTTTAGCAGCCTGAAAATTATCTGCTCTGGTTCTAGGCCATATTTGTAAACCATCTCATCTCTTTCCAACAGCAATACTGACTGCAACCCTCCCAGCACCGCACCCATACCTAACTATTTAACTAACAATTCCACGTTCCTATGTAAATTAACCACCTCTCATTCACAACTCTCATTCACAACTCCACACAAGACTGGAGCACAATAGCCTAAGGAATCCCAGTGTTAAACTAATTTACATATTAACAAATGAAAGCCATCGTTTTGAATACTTATTTCTTTGGGTAAGCTGTTTGAAAATACAAAAGAACTGAAAACAGCTAAGACAAGTTAAATTCTGACATTATCTCCCCTCTTAAAGATGGACTACAACGAGAACTCTCACATTAAATTGACTATCGAACCTTGTTTATGTTGTGTTCAGGTAACAATTTATTGTTGTGGTCATGTTTTTCTCTATAATTTTGTTGCAATTTGACCGAAAAAATTAGACCCCGCTTCTTCGATTTTTGAAATTTCCCGCCCTGCACTGGTTTCCGACAAAGACCCATTGAAAATCCACTATGAAATCCACGGTATAGTACCAGCGGACTTGTAAACCAGCGAAAAAGGGATGACGTATAACCCATGAACACCCGAGAGTAAAGAAGACGCCATATGTTACTTCCGTGTATATTATACATGCGTTTTCATGCGTCAGCAAAGGCATGATTTTTTATAAGTTTTTATGAAGTTTTTTTTTCGACGTTGTTGTAATGCCGACTTCATGTGTTGGTGGATGCACTAGAAATAGTATTAAGAATCCAGAACTCATTTTGTTCAATTTCGCGGGATCCTGCGATATCAAAGGAATGGGTGAAGTTCGTGAATAATTTCGAAAAGGATTTCACTTTCTTGGCAAGAAGTAGGCCTTGATTTGTTCTGCCCATTTTCGGAGGACTGTAGAGAACGTTCAAGTGCATTGAAAAAAAACTGGGTTTGAAGTCAAAGTATCGTTTAAACCAACAAATCATAAAACGCAAGTAATTACCCCCAAATTTCCACTGTACATGTATTGTACACATGTACGATTGTACCTGTACTGTGCTACTACATTATGTACCTTGGGTCTCCATCATGTTCGTTCATGTTTTTGTCAAGTATAGCCTACAACTATTTTTGTACTATTATTATTATTATACATTATTATTATACATTTCTGGTAATGAAACCAGGATGCCTCAAAAGCACACTCTTAAGCACTGTAGCTCGGAAGCCTGAGGAAACCTGTAAACAAGGGCGCCTGTGAACAGAAACACCAGGGTAAGCCCTACTCTTCCACGATAAGTGTTCTGGGTTCTTTACGTGCATTACTTAATCTAGTACACGGGACCTACGGCTTAACGTCCCATCCGAACGACGAAGCAATTATGGTTAAGTGTCTTGCTCAGGACACAAGCGCCGTGACTGGCCAGGCCGGGATTCGAACCCACATTCTGACAACACCAGAACTTGAGTCCGATGCACTAGACCGCTCGGCCACGACACCCCAAGCAGAAACGAATTGATCAAACGAAGCATCATTCAGTATTTCATTCATGAATCATTTTGTGGGCTTACCAGTCTGTGTTTAGCCGTCTATCATCAGGATTCGGTTCGTCGTCTTCGGCCTGACGATCACCGTCACCGGGCTGATCAACTGCAGGCGCCGCAAGTGGCTCGAACCGGTATGGTTCAGCGCCACGTACTTCGACTTCTTCGCCTTCTCTCAGAAGTGCCTATATGAAACTCTTCCTCATCTATACTGTACTGTGATCTTCCCAATATTCGCTGCTATCGGACATTTTCGCTGTTTTTCGGTCTAGAAGATGTCGCTTGCCCGCTGTTGTTCCGCATTGCATGTATGGTAAATGCATACAGTACACACGATCGACTGTTGTGCGTGGGGAAGCGTCATGGGTGCTACGTCACACACGAAGTATGAATTATTCATGAGTTGAGGGCTTTTGGTGAAACTGGGCTTTTCTGGGTCGTAGAACGCCGATCAAATTGATTTTTTTTTTGCATGAAGGAACAAGTTTTATTGAATAATAATAATGTTAGTAATCATTACACATTTCTCGAACGAAAACAGCAACACAGCACTTATCATTATTCCGTTGTAGTCCATCTTTAAGAAAACAATTATTAAGTTAAACGCATTACAAAATAATTTATTTTTTATTTTTCAGAATTTAATATTTCCTTGAAAGAACCGCACAAATTTACATTCACTTTGTGATTCCCTCAATATATCTACTAAGTCATCTCTATTACATGTGGGTATGCTACAAAAAAACAAACATCACTATCAGTGACTATAATGAAACACGACTGAGATAGTCAGCGCCCACTTTTTTATTGACTCAATCCTAAATCTGTATGGTTGAAGAATCAATGCCCATCGGAGAATACGACCATTGGCAACTTTGGCTCGTTGCAGATAAGTCAGCGGTTGGTGGTCGGTTTCCAATACAAATTCTCGACCGTATAAATAAGTCTGGAATTTTTGTACAGCCCAAACAATGGCAAGACATTCTCGTTCAATGGTTGAATAAGACCGCTCTCTGGGAGTAGTTTCCTACTGGCATATGCAACAGGAAATTCTTACCATCGTACTTTGAAGAAGAACTGCTCCGATACCAACATCTGAAGCGTCTGTCTGTAAAAAAATTGTTGTTACAATCTGGGAGGCGAGAACAGGAGAAGTAGTTAACTTTGACTTTAATGGAACGCAAATTCTGGCTGTCTTCCCAAACAATATGGTTAGGCTCCCGCTTCTTAGTTTTATCTGTCAAAGGTACAGCAATAGCAGATAATTAGGAATAAACCTACGATAATAACCTGTAAGCCCTAAAAATCTTAATTGTTTCTTTGGTTTTGGCCGAGATGCATTTTGATTGTAGTTAGCTTATTTGGAAGTGGCTCTAGCTGTCCTTGTCCAACTATATGTCCTAGATACTCTAGTTTATTGAAACCAACATAGCATTTGGAAGGACAGGCTGTAACCCCTGACTGTTCCCAAACCTCTGGAATATACCATCAAGAGTGTTTATATATCAAGTCTTTGTGTGATTGCAAAATGTCATCAATAAAATTATCAACGTTTGCATAGCTCTGAGCATAATCCTCATCATCCTGCTAAATGAAGCTGGTGCATTAATTAGGCCAAAAAGGCATGGTGCGGAACTGGTATAGACAAATCTGGTGTTATAAATGCAGTCTTCTCTTTGGCTCTTTCATGTAGAGGAATTTGCCAGTAACCTTTACTAAGGTCAATCTTTGTGAAAAATCTATCAGAAGAAAGTTTGGCAAAGATTTCTTCAGGATCTGGCATTGGTTCAGCATCAAAGATAGTAATTCTATTGAGGCGCCTAAAGTCAATGCAAAATCTTTGCGACCCATCTTTTTTTTCACCAAAACAATTGGCGATGCGTACGGTGACTCGGCCATTTCTATGACTCCCATGGATTTTACTTCATCTTTAACTGCGTCTCTGAGTGCATGTGGCAATGGGTAGGGTTTGGAACGTATTGGGTCTTGAGAAGTTAATTTAATATCATGCTTTGTGATATTTGATCTGCCGGGAAGATCTGTAAGTACAGTATTATATTTCTTTAGTAAGTTTCTCACCTCACTCTTCTGATTTGCACATAACCCTTCATGGATTTTGACATCCTTCATGGTTTCAGTTGCTGTTAAATTGGGAAGTCTTAACTGATCATCATCTGTAGTCATCATCTCAGTGTTGTCAAGATCACCTGGCTCTGCCTCAATTACTGCAGTGGATGCGATATCTAATACTCCTTCTGGCATTAACTGACTGAGGAAACAAGATTCTATGGAGTTAATAGCATGGGCTCGTTCAACATACAGTTTCAGGAGATTGATGGCGAAATGTTTTTAAATTCTATTACCCAGATCAATCTTGTAGTCATAGTGCTCATTCTCTTCAAGACAGTGAATGGACCCTTCCAGTGTAAGAGTAACTTATTGTTGTCAGCTGGCAGTAGGAGTAATAGCCTTGTCACCTTCGTTCAGTTGACGTGGCCCTTGTACTTTCCTATCATAATATTTCTATACAACTGCTGTAGATTTTTAGTTCTTCTTGAGCTAGTTGACATGTTGCTCTTTTTCAAATGGTTCGGTTCCTTAAATCCATAAATATACTCATAATACTCTCGTGGTCTTTGTCTCTGGTATTTCAACATCTGACCATAGCTCCTTCAAAATTGTCGATTGGGCTCTGACGTTTGCGTCCCATATAAACGTCTTCAATGAATGGTGCAAAACCAAGCTAGAACTGTGAGTTTCTCTATAGGCAAAAAAAGTAAGTGGCCCTATATATACCTGTCCCAACCTTTGCGGGTTTTTCAGCACAGAGACGTTTGAGCATTTGTTTTAAACTCCCATTGAATCTCTCTCTACGAGACCATTGCATGACCGGATGATGCCATGGTGTGGTGGTTAATTGTCGTGTAAATAACAAGTCGACCGACTTCCTTCATGATACCCGAAGTAAATCCGTAGCCCCCTTGATCAGTCAATTATCTCCTAGGAATACTGTACATTACACGTGTAAACACATCAACTAGTTGCCTCTGCAACCTGTGTGCTTCAATGCTTTTCAATACTGCTCACCGGGTAGCTTGTCGCATAATCTACCATAGTCAAAATGAATCGGTTACCCCGTTCCGTCACTGGTGAAATTGGACCGACTATATCTACTGCAATTCGTTGAAATGGCTCATCAATAAGTGGCATATGATCAAGTGGAACTTTAGTGACTTGCCTTGAATTGGGTGTTACGCTGACAGATGTCACATGAGCGACAGTAACGTTGAATATCTGATTGAACACCTGGCCAAGAAAAAATTGGATAATACTTTTTGCGTTTTTCTAGAACCCCTGATGACCACCCAAAATAGACTCATGAGGCAAGTTTCATGACCAGCCATATACGATGACGATGAGGAACAACTAACTGTATAATAACATCACCACTGTCAACTTTAGGGGCTGCAAAAATTTTCGGTAATTAGACCTTTTTTAATGAAGTAGTTAGAGGTTCTCACCTCTCCCAAAGCTTTTATCTCTCTGAATCAGCTAGCTCTCTCACTCCTAAGGAGAGTAGGATCATGTTGTTGAGCTTCACGAGAGTTCATATCAGCAGTGACTTCAGGAAGTGTACGGAACTTTCAGTGCTGGAAGTGGTTTTCTCTTGTGCAACCTTTTTTGCTCTCTTGTCTGCTGACAGCTAGTACCTGATGGTGAATTTTTCCTTGCCATCCCCTCTCGTTTGCTTGCCTTGAACAATGAGTGATGCACGATACTGCTTCCTTTCCCCACTTTTAAATCTGGTTTCCTGGATCACGAGCTGTAGGGAATATTGCACTATGATCACATCATAAACAGGAGTGTTAACCATGCCATGCTTCTATAGACCCAATAAAATATGGAGAATCAGTGACATGAGCTACTGGTACTTGTCTAACTGTCCCATCAACAAGAACTACAATATTTGTTTGTGCCTGTGAACTGGTTTTTGAGATATAAGACTTTTTACGAATTACAACGCACTGTACAACTGGTGGTATTCTCAGAAAGTAACCATTTGTGTGTGCCCGGTTTCCCTCTGGTGACGGCATACCTTTTAACATCCCTCTGTTCTACTGGGCAGCTGCACTCATCAAAATAAATTGTGGCCACATTTTAAAGTAACTACACCTTTATCAGAACAACAGTTTGCAGATTTTGGCATTTACCTATATACATACATGCTACTCTTTCAACATCTGGTGAAGTTGCATGAGGTTGAGGTGTTGACAGCCTGATAACATCTCAGAACACTGCTGTGTGTAGTTCTGGTGCCGCAGGCTGTTGTTGAATCTGGTTTGGGTTGCCAGCTGAGTTGACACAGACTCTTGATCTTCAGTAATCAGTCCAGCCACTTTCATTGGTTGTGAATTACTCCAGTAGTTCCTGGCTAAATGACCTGGTTTATGACACTTATAACAAATTCTGGTTGCCGTTGATCAAATGACACAATTGGTGAACGTGGTTTATATCAAAAACAGAATGAGATTTTCTGTCAGGGTTGTCTGTCTTGGTCCTTAAGTTGGTTTTTATTTGTAATGTTAGTGTTTGGTCGTTGATAATGGTCTCTCGTCTTGTCTATCCTCTGAGAAGAAGAAAACGTTTGTCTGTCTTGCCCAAAAGCATCTCCTCTAGCCTCAACATACTTTTCTGCTAAGTCGGCCATTGCATCCATGGTGGTGGGATGTCTCTCTTTCAGAAATAAAGCAAGATCTATATTTGAACCATTTATAAATTGTTCCCTAAGAAGGAGATCTTTTAAACCATTGAAATCCTTTTCAATCTTGGCCAAATCAGTCCACCTACAAAAATAGTTATTGAGTCTAACTACAAATTGTTTTGGGCTTTCATACTTCTCCGGTCTAGCTGCTCGAAATTTCTTTCTGAAGCCATCTTCTGTTAATTGATAGCTTTTCAACAAGGAACTTTTTAAACTTTGATAGTTAGAAGCTTCGGACAGTGGAAGCCTTGAATAGACTTCTAAAGCCTTGCCTCTCAGAAGGGCACTTAGGTTGATTGCCTGCCAGTTATCCTGGCTCAACCATGGCATGGGCAGCGATGGCATATCGTTCAAACCTTTGTAGGTAACGAGTCTAACTCGTCTCCTGTTATCTTCAAATGAGGCAGTTTCGGTACGAGACATTTGTTTTAGAAAACTCCCCAGTACTTTGTTCTTCTTGACCTTTAGCCTGTTCCTTTTTAATTAGTTCTAACAACCTGCAGTCTTATTGCCTCTCTCGTTCTTGTCGTTTAATTTTTCTAATTGTTGGGCTCGAGCTTCCCTTTCAACAACTTTCTTTCTCTCTTTCTCTGCTCTTATTCTGTCTTGCTCTTCTTTTTACAAACTCTCTCAACTCATCCCCACTTAATCCATCTCTTTGCCTCTATTTCTAACACAGCTTTTCCAAATCCACTGGTCACACCCTTACCTCGCTGCTGCAAGCAGCAATCCACGCAGAAACGTTAGGCAATTGGTTGGAGTGTGAGTCAACCAAGATTACTGAAGTCTGAAAGTCAAGATCTGAAATAAAACTAGCAAAAACAATCTAGGTACATTACATGTAAACATTTAAAATTAATCCACCTCACTTAAAATTTTAAACATATTTCTGTTCATAGGTCTTTCCAATTTTCATCCGATAGAAATTTCTCGGACCAAGCCCCAAAATGTCACAACTAACCCCTATAGGATGGCCATGACCGAAGACTCCAGTGAATGGAACTAGGACAAAAGCAGTAATATATTTGTTGCATACACATTTGTTATTTAAAATTCTCCAGCATCCACTGAGTTCTAGTTTAATATTTACATTTGTTGAATGACCATTCGACATACACCTTCAATTGATGATTATATTAATGTGTATGTACAGCAATTCAATGAAATTTACTATTCACCGCATAACGGCTTAAATTGTCCAGTAAACAATTATTAGTGGGAATTTCGGGCAATTAAATCTAAATTCTCTAGAGAAAATACCAGTCTCAAATAAAGAATCTTCACTTTTGGACAGTTGCACCAAATCCCTATACAAATTCAATAAAATTTATATTCCTTGAATTTTAGAGAGCAACATTTGTAACTGTTTTTAAATTGTCAACAATAAATTATGAAGTTGTCTAATCATTAAAAATTGAATCATCAAGTAATTATAATCACAATTTCCCAAAAGTGCCAGTTTCAATTTCTCCTGGCTTGAAATGTTCAGTGCAAAATTAAAAGCACCTGATTATATCATATCCTTATACTGCCTACTATTATACTATGGAAATACACTTCAAAATTTCCACAAACTAAATTACATTTTACGAATGGGTTCAAAACCTCTCAAAAAGATTTTAAATGTTCCCTGATCCGACGTCGCAAATTTATATCTGAGAATATAAATTATTCAATTAGAAAATTCATAAGCAGACAGTGATTGACATTCACATACATTCAAAAGTGCAACATATTACCGTTTTAGGTTAGGCCAATGAAAGCTGATAACTAGTTTCTCGTCAGCGCCCGCACGTGATTTTGGCCCCGCACCAAAAAATTTCATTATGCCAAAATTTCATTATTTTGCAAAACATTTTTGGGAAAATCCGGAAAATCGACATGACTACTCTACTCCCAAGCTAAAGGAACCATTCCGATTGCGCTTGGTCGATGTTTTGCAGCTTCGCTGTATCATGCATCGTAGCTTATACATACCGTGTCGTGCCCACCTTCCATACAGCTGGGCCATGGGGAAGCGCTGAGTCTGCCTAGCTTCACAGAATTTGCGAAAAACCCATGGCATGCAGGGAAATTTATATGTGTACATACATGCTGGCTGGCAGACGCCGCGCGAAAGCCGCGGAATGACGTTCTGGGTCACACAAATGGGTGCAACCTCGTTTCCCAGATCGCATACTATTATTGCCCGGCCTATCGGGTCGTGTTGATTGTCGCCGTGGTACGAGGTTGGTATTGATCGATCGTTGTCATGCCTTCAAAAGGTATGTTCATGTCGTTTGCATGCTGATGTGCGCATTCACTAAAGGATCTGAAAAAATATCCTGTCTCTTTTACATTCCCCCAATTTTGACCAATCGGTCATTATTGGTTACGTTCATACAAAAAGCCTACTATTCCCCACAAAACTCATTGTCAAATGGTGACCAAATTTTTGAAATGAATAGTCAGAATACGGATACGGATTCACTGTATTTCAATTTGTATGTGTAATAAATACACTTGGAAAACAAAAACAAAAGTCAAACAAAGATGTGTGGTGTGCACTGAATGGGTTTGCACCATCTATTGTTACTTATCGCAGAACCTAAAATCTGTTTCAAAATGGCGGTTTGTGTATGTGTGTGGGTTTGCATTTTCCTTGATGAGAAAAATAATGAATAATAGAATAATGAAAAAAAAACTCACCAAAATTTGATAAATGGCTGACGACGGAAACTAGTAATCAACTTTCATTGGGCCTTTTATGCATAAATTCAAAATTGAAGCAGCACTAGTCGAGCTAACCTCACTTCGATACTCAAATAGGCTAATTATGATGTTCCTCTACTTGGCAACTTACAGATTTTTCTATATATTAAAGAAACGGTCCCGCAAATTTATGGCGTAGTCCCTCAAAGTTGTAATTTCCCTCAACATCACTCCACACAGCTAGCTTAGTACGTATTCATCTGCTTTGAACGCCGCCATGAGCAAAGTTGAACGTTCACAAAGTTCACAAAGTTCATAGTTGATTGCGCCCTGTGTCGCTGATAGCGACCCAAGTTACTGGACCAGGACGTCACACTTTCGGCCAACACTCAGTCTGGCACGTTATTAATAAATCAGGTGGCTCCATGGTTTTTCCATCAAGAAGTGTATCTTGATTGCAGATCCCAGCAGCTGTCTCTCCACTCAAACGTTTGCCTTTTAGCAGCCTGAAAAAATTATCTGCTCTGGTTCCAGGCCATGTTGTAAACCATCTCCATCTATCTCTTTCAACAAAAGCAATGCGACTGCAACCCTCCAGCACCCGCACCCATACCTAACTATTTAACTAAAAATTCCACATTCCTATGTAGTATACCTCCCTCATTCACAACTCTCATTCACAACTCCACACACAAGACTGAGCTGCAAATAACCTAAGGAATCCCAGTGTTAAACTAATTTTTATATTAACAAATAGAAGCCATCGTTTGAATACTTATTTCTTCTTTGGGTAAGCTGTTTGAAAATGCAAAAGAACTGAAAAGCAACATAGAACAAGTTAAATTCTGACAATGTGGTCAACTTACTTTACTCAGGCTGTGACTACAGTGAGCTGTGGCATAATAGGGACTATTATTGTGTTGACAGTTTTATTGTTTTCCCCTGGCTGACCACCACTGGAGTTGTTCAGCTACTCAATTCCTGGTGTAAATAGACTTTCACTGGAAAGTTGAAGATTATGTTTTGGTGAATATTTAATCAGTTGAAGTTGGGGTCCAGATTTTCTAAGTGATTTTATATTTTGTTTATTTAAAATTGACTTATTGACCCATTAATGCAGGCTTAGTTGATTAATTAATAAAGACTAGTTTGTGACTACAGCTTTTCGTCCAGTAAGCATCAAAAAATTAATCCTAACCCTCTGCAAAACAAACATCACCCATTTTATTTTTAACATGGTTGTTCAACTTTCCTCCCCCCGATGTGCCGGGATTTTATGTTTAGCGTGTTGTTTGGGATTCACCATTGTTTTACTTTCCACCCTTCGTTCTTACCCCTCTTCCTTTTTCCTGTTTTCCCGGGTCAAAAACTTTTTTTTTCGTGATTCTCCATTGGGCTTTGCCCCCGGCGTCGGGCGCGTTGAATCAAGATCGTTCGAGGGTTAGAAACATCGGGAGCCAAGTCATCAACCCCTAAGTTCTTTATTTTCCATTGTTACATTATATTAAATTTATTTCTTTGTAAAATTTTAATATTCAAATTGGACTATTGGGTTTAATTTTTTTCATGTTCGAAGATTGTTTTGTCATTTTTTTTTTTGAAAGACAGAATACATATTAAAATTTCCGACGTCAAATCGACCTTTTTTCGTTATTTATTTTTTTTAAATTTTTGTTTACCATTGAACCGGAAAAATATCGGGGTCCCAAAGGAAATAGTGAATATATGTGATCAAATTTTTAAAGTTATTACAAAAGGTTTAAAACAAAAATGAAAAACCAAACTATATTAGAGTCAAACATCGACTAAATAAAATTGACAATAAAAAAATTTCTAACAGTTGAATTCTTATTTGGGCAAGATATGGGGATTTCAATTTCCTGGATGTATTTAAAAAACAAAAAATATAAGGGAGATAATGGGGGGTTTTTGGTTTTCTTAATGTTGTTTGTCATTCAGAATTAGTTTTTAAGAAATTCAAGATTTCTTTAATAAATTAATCTACTTTAGTAGGGCAGATATTTAAAACCATTATTCATTTTTTTTTTACATGATAAAGTGATACCAAACAGGACAGCAAAAAAAATGGGCAAGACAAAATTTAAAATACATTTTCCTTCGCCCTTTTTTAAAAAAAAGACACGATATAAGTAAACATATTTTCTTTACCTTTGATTATGACGGAACGTCATCTGTCGTTCATACCCCCAAAACAGTTTTCAAGTTTTTCAACCCCAACCCCCTTTTTTAAAACTTTTATTTTTAGACAATAAATTTTATGTTTTTAAAATTTTTACTTTGGGGGAAAAAAACTTTTCATATTTGAAACCAAACAAAAATCGTTGATAATTAATTGGTCACTGACAAAAAATTTTGAATTTGTTTTTATTGGGTCATCCCTATTTTTGACCACTGAGATTTACGTTTTAAATTTCATCAGTGTATATTCAAAGAATAATGACCCCCCGAGGCATACCCTTTTATTTCGGACATATCGACAACCCCTTCTCCAATTTAACTTTTATCCCCTTTAAAAATAGCCATCCCAAATTTTGAATGGCTCGTAATAATTTAGGACGGGATTGAAACCGGAAACCGAAAGCACCTTTTATATAGTGGTTTTTTGCTTTTAAATGCACACCCTCATGGATTTAAAAAAAAGGTAGTACATGATATATTTTCTGTAAGAAAATTTACGTTTATCCCCAAAATTTATCAATATTTTATTAATTGGGGGGAGGCTTTTTCATATGTTAAATGGGTACTTAATCAATGGGCTAAAATATTTACATGTTTGGGGGTTTTTACTTTTTTAACAGGGGGTTTTAACCCGTTTTTCCCCAATCAGGGAAATTTTTTTGTTTTGCTTTTGAAATAATATGTAATGGGGTAATTTTAGAAAAACATTTAAAACCCCCCAGAATATTGTCTGACCCTACAAACCTCTTTTTCCTTATTAATTCAGATTAGATTAAATCAATTAGGAAAAAAACCCTTTTAATTCAGGTAAACATAAGGGGATGTCTTTACTTACAGAGTATTAAACGCCCAAAGTTCAATCAATTCCCTCCAAATTCCACAAACCCATATTTCCCATATTTGTTTGGATTCTTTAGATTTAAATACCCCAAAATGAGGGGTTTTTTAATTTTTCCCAAAAAAGTGTTCTTTACGAAATACTGTTTATTGTTCCTTTCTTTTTCCCGGGTTTTTTTTTCCCCTCCTAAAGGCCTCTTTTTCTTTTCCAGTTGTTTAACCGTCCGGGGTATTCGTTTCATCATATCTATGGGTGAGTCGTTTAATGGTATAAAACGTCACTGACAATAAGCCAAGGTCTTTTCCCCATCGGCACTTTTAACTCACGGCTGGGGGGTTTATCAAATTTGATACCCTCTAAACCCTTTTTCATAATCATTGTTTTTAAAAAAAAAAAGGGCCACATTTGGGGGACGGGGTCTAATATCATGCCCGGGGGCCTGATTTCCAACTTGGGTATTTTGGAACAATGGGCCCGGGAAAAAGGGTCCAATTTGTTTGAACCGGGGGGCCTGTCGGGAACCCCTTTTAACCCCCCAAGGGGGAATCACAACAGGGTTTCTCCGCCGCAAGATGAAAACCCTCCATGTGGCTTCACTTCACCAAACCCCCCAAGGGGCATCAGGCAAGGAGGGTTTACCCTTTTTGGGGCCTTTGGCCCAGGCACAGGTAGTAAAAAAATTTTAAAGGTTTTCCCCGGGTTTCTGAGTTGTGTTAAAGGAAATTTTTTAATCAGGAAACAAAGGGGCAGGGAATCGGGCCCAATTTTAAGATCAACGGGATTTAAAAAATGCATTTTTAAGGCTCATTTATGCAAAAAACACTTATACCTTTATATTATGTTAAATTGAAACCCGCCAGCGCTCGATTCCATCCCCTGTTGATTGTGAGATTTGCCCCTTTTAAAGGGTCCCCGCCAGTTTATTGCCCCCTTCCTATTAAAAAAATTAGCCTTTATCTTGATAATTTGAAGCCCATTTTGAAAAAATATTCCCAGGGCCCCCTGGGCACCGTTAATTAGATTTTTTTTAATCCTGCATAATTTAATAGCTTTTTGAAGGACTAAAGGGGTTTACTAAGGGGCCTAACGGGGGGATCGGGAGACAAATGGAAAAAGGAAAAAACAGGTTTAAATTTAAAGGGGGGGTTTGTAAAGGGCCCGATTTTACATAAACATATTTCATAACTGAAACCCCCAAAAAATTTTAGAGATTTAAAAATAATCCCCCACGTTTTCCTGGTGGTTTAAAACCCTCGGGCCCAACCTTAAGGTTAACCCTGTATAGGCTTAAAGTTTGTTTAAATGTTTAAAAGTGAAATTTAAATAAAGGGGGACCAAAAAACAGGGGGGATCAAAAGTGAAAAAGGAATATGAAATAAATTGCACGGGGGTTTTTAAAAACTAAAAAATCTGTATGAACTATAAAAGGGAAATTGGAAGTAAGGTTTGCGATAAACTAACTTTATAAAAATTTTTTGGGGGTTTCAGGAACCATTTGAGAAATTGAGTTCCCAAGGTTTTTCCGTTCATTTTCTTTCAGTTTTTCCCCTTTTCAATAAAAACGAAAGGTTTGTGCAAAAGGAGTTTACGTTTTAATTTAAAACCCTATACTCCAGGAGATATAAGTTTTTGTTATTTTTTGGTAGTAACTACTTTTTTTCCAACCGGGTTTTAATTTTCTATGGTGAAGAGGTAGACCGTGATGGGATGAGGTTGAAAAAATCATCCCGTGTTCTGCCAATTTTGGGGTTTAAATTGGTTAAATCTATTAAATTTTTCCCGACAAAACTAATTTATTTAATTTCCATTTTAAAAAAAGTCAAGTTTGTCACCCTTTGGGGCCCAAAATTCCGGATGTTTTTCCCCCCAAATTTGAAAGCTCTCTGACAACTTTTTTTTTTTTCAGGATCCAGGGAATAAATTAGGATTTTTTAAATTTCAGTGACCTGTAATTTGAGCCCAGAAAGTGGTATTATTTAACATACCAAATGGGTTTCTATCTAAAGAAACAAACGCGCGGGAACTTTTTCGCGTAAACTTCACCCTAATCATCCTCGCTATATCCACCGTATGCCATGCATGGGCCTGTTGCCTTTCCAAGGGGTGAAAAAAACCAGCCCCGTTTTCCCCAATCACCCGTTGAAAAACAGGGGGAATGCCGCCCAAGACACGGGAAAAGGGGAAGTCTTAGAAAAGATTCGCTGGATGAATTTTTTTAGGGGAGAAATATCTTTGGAGATGAAGGATCACAAGACTATTTTTGGATGACCAACGAAGTGGCAGAAAAAATGGGGAATCCGTTTGTTTTTAAACTTTGTAAAGGCGGGTGTTAGAATAACCCAAAAAAAACTTTATTTTCAATATTTTATTTGGGGCAAATTCCCCCGTTGTTTGGTTTTTTTTATTAAACTTGGGTTGTTTTTAACTTCTGAATGATAACGTGACATCATATTTGTCAGTAACAGCATTAAACTTTGTCATGGAAAAAAAACATCCAGAACCTTTTCGGTTCCCAAAAAAGTTTTTTTTGATCATATTTATACCAGTGAAAATATTTGTAACCAATTTTAGTTTAACGGACAGGAGGTCATTTGGGGCTTCTATAAAATTTCTAAATTCCCCTTTTAAAAAGGTACAAAAAATTGAAAATGGGTTTTTTTGGGTATATTTTGAATATATTCTTGAGTAAGTATTTTGGGGGGAGTCATCATGATTTTTAAATTTTTTTGTGCATTTTGTTAAGTTTTGTGACATGTTAATCCTTTAATGAGAACGAGAAAAGCTGTTTTTAGATTCAAAGAAAAAAATAATTAAAAATTTTATCATTTGTCTTTAGTAATCCAATGCAATGGTTTAAATTACCACAGGGGCGTTAAAAGGTCAAATTGTTCCAAAAAATTATTTTAAAATATTTTGACCAAAAAAGGATTTTTAAACCAAAAACAAAATGGCAGAAAAATAACACCCGGGATACTGATACAAATGAAAAACAAACCCAAAACCCAAGGTCTATTAATGTTTCGTATCAAAAAACTAGTATTTTAACCCCAAAAAAGGGAAAAATTGACTTTTAAAAAAAAATTTTAAACCATGAACACCATTTTCATTATTCTTTCGTGAGGGGGCCCAAAGAAATTTTGGATCGGACAAAACCTTCGAAGATATAAAATTTAAAAAAAACTAGGGGCAAATTCACCAGGCCAAGAGTTAAGACACCGACCTTTCGCTTGTTTAAAATGAAAATGTTGAAAGGCCGTGGGAAATGGGGTGTAAAAATGTAAAATAGTGCTTAGAATATTTTTAAATTTTAAACTCCTTTTCCCCAAGAGAGGTCGATTGGGGGGGTTTTGGAAAAGAAAGGGCATTGTTCAAGATATTTAAGATGATGCAAAAATTGTGAAAATATCTTCTGATTGATTTTTTTAAAATAATTGCAAGTCGATACCTCGACGTTATCATTTCGTTACAACAACGCTTAATACATATCAAGGTCAAATATGTTGAAAATGCGACTCTGTTTCATAAAAAATTAATTAAGCTGTAAAACATTTGTGTTAGAATGTGTTGAAAAAGAAGTTTTGGAAGTAAAAACACCAGGGCCCGTTGAAAGGGGATATGAAGCAATTAATAATACTTTTCGTGAACATGAAAAAAGACGGTAGTAACTTTAGTTATGACGTCAAAAATTAAAACTGAATTTAAGAAAAGTAATAAACTGATGTTTTATCATCGACTAAATTTTCTGAAATTTTTTTAAAAAAGAATAAAAAAAGTTCCCCTTTAAAAAGGGAAATTTAAACCTGATATATGACACAATTTTTTCCTGATGACGAAAAAAAAAAATTAAATTTTTTTTCAATTTAAACCAAAATGAACAAATTTTTCTTCCCTGATCATGAAAATTTCAAAAAAATTTTTGGGGAAAACACGAACTTTATGAATAAAGAAAACTTACAAAAAAAATTAATGCAAATTTGGGGGTTTATTTTTTATTTATTTATTTAGTATTTTAAAATCAAAAACAAAATGAATTAAAATATCAAACAAAAATTGTGTGGGGTGATTTAAAAAAAAAGGAAAATAACCATTTAGAAATTTTTAACCGGCTAACCAAAACCCAAATTTAAAAAAAAAACACCCAACAGGGGAAGCTCGAACACCTAATAAAAAGTTCATTAATTCCGCTGTAACCTTTTTTTATCATTTGTTTCATTTTTAAAATTTTTCAAAAGGTATTTAGTCTTTTTACAAGACACAGTCTCCGAATTTGTTGTGTGTTCTTTATAACTGGTTTGATGTTTGACGAGAAAATCAAAAGGGCGACAAAATAACCTCACCGGTTTTTTTTCTGAGGGGTTTGTTTTAAATTTCCGAGCCAGGTTATTAAAAACTTATTTTTTTTATAAATTTAAAAGGAAAAAATCAGGGCATAATCAGGGCCCATTTAAAATAACACAGTTTTCTGGAAATTTGGTCTCATGCAGCAAAATTTTGACCCATCATCATTTTTTTAAAAATTTGATTTCCCTGCCCTGTTGATCTGACAATGTTTGGGTGACCAACGACAGTCTTTTCCCACCAAAACTGGTGAGGGAAAAATTTTTATAGGGAACGTTTCTGTTTAATTTTTGACAACCACAGATGATACTCTTAAAGACTGGTGAAATAGAACCCCAAAGATCGTCACCCCGTATGTTCTGCCTTCACCGCATCCGTCCCCGAAGTTGGAAGGGGACTTTCAAATGGTTTCCCCCCCCCCGGATGGTCGATCCCTGTGGGGGGATACGGTGACGGCCCCCTGGGCTGGGGAATTTTTTGGCACCTGGTCTCTGATCCCATTTTGTGTGTCTGAAACAGTGACCTGGTCAATTGGTAAAAAAACCCCACAGACTTTCCGAAAATAAAAAAACGGGAGGAAGAACAAGAGTGGGGGGCCCTTGCTCTGCTGTTTCAAAATCGAGATTCTTTTTTTTACCAAAATTTAAGTTTGTATCCCAAAATTTTAGATTGAAACCTCAGAGAAGTACCGATTGACGAATGGTTCCATTTTTAGCCACCATTTACTTACCGCAGGGTTAGACGGGGCAATACATCAAGGGATTTTGGAAAACCGACAAGTATCAAAGTAGACTTTAAAAGATGACAAATGCAAGGGGAGGAGGCATGAACCATGAACGGGGGTCTTCCCTCATCTTTTGGGGTCTGCAGCCCGTAATCTGATGGGGACGGGCACTGACGCACGAAAACATAAAAATCACGCCTGTGGGGCTCTTTAAACCTGACGATTAGGTTGGGAAATTGGTTGAAATAACAAATTGGAAAAAGCGGG
>CM055819.1:13755033-13776293 GCA_029582265.1 Zoroaster sp. YZ-2022
AAGTAACTAAGGTTACAGAAATAGTGGTTTTATTGTATTTACGACTTTAGAATAGGCCACCCCTTTACATTGACACATGGTGGCGCTGTTCGTGACGTCATTCGAGGCGGGGATATTTGAAGAGAAAATGTGTAGTCTGGCCCCATACATTACGTCTGGGTACCTGATCGGTACGATGCGTCACCGAATCCGAGTAACCGAATCCGAGAGTACGACAATGAGAAACCTCAATCAAGCCTCAAACCATTTCCATATTTTAAATGAATAAAAAAGCAATATGAAAAATTATATATATGACTACTGTACTACTACTAGTCATGCTAGTGCAAAGAAAGCGAATCAATTAATTATGTAATTAATCTCTGACAAACCTGACAGAATGACACATTGGTCATTGCACTATAGTCTATACACAACTGTCATGTCTGTCATGAACTGCCAGCACACATACTTACAAAATGTATGCCTAACCTGTAACCTAGTTTCAGATGAAACGACAACGTAAAACAAGGCCCAGGGAAGCATGCAAGTTTTCACGATATAGGTGCAGCAATGCCGCTAGTGCTACGAAAACTGCATAGCGTCACTGCATAGCGCTGAAAACGACGTCGGACAGGACCACTTGCCCTCGTTATCCTGACTTTCGCTGCCCATAACCGCCTCATATTTGGGATCAGCTGGAAACAGATGCAGGCTGACCCCATCTTTAGTTGTTTTGTTGCATCCAGCAGCAATACACCTGGTCGGCATTGCTGGGAAAATGCCGGAAAATGCCTTTTTTATAACAAACCAAACCACGTGTGTAAACACAGGCAATTCTCGAGGGCGTCGAGGGGGTCGATGTTCCATCAGCGGCGAATCCTTCCTCGAATGACGTCACAAAAAGGGATGGGCGGAGTCACCCTCCAAACAACTTCATATTGTTTTTAAACATATAAATCCTGACAAATAATCACTCAAACAATTTGTTTATTGTTAATACACATATACTTTATTGTTTAAATCAATAAAAAACCTATTGCCAGGTGCCTTTAACCAAAAAAATGGAAATTCAATTGGATCTGTTCAAAATAAACGGTTGCTATAGCAACCATGAACACCTATTATCATTGATTTTTGCGTGAGGGGGTCCCAAAGAATAATTTCAGTGTGATCGGACAAAGCCTTCTGAAGATATTATTTTAAAAATTCATAGGGGGCACATTGCGCCCACCAGGCCTGATAGAGTTAAGACTACTGACTCTTGCGCTATGTGTGCAGAAATGATATAAATGTTGAAAAGGCCGTGTGCACGCGAAATGGGCTGTACATAATACATGTACGGAATATAGTGCTTCAGAATATTGTTTCACTTAAACTTCCGGTTTCGGCCGGAAGCAGAGGTCAGATTAGGGTCATGTCTGTGAACGAAATGTGACATTGTTCAAGATATTTAAGATGATGCAAAGATTGTGAAAATATCTTCTGTGGTACATGAGATATGATGTTTTGAAATACTAAACTTTGAATTAGGTTAATTCGATACCTGATGACGTTATCATGACGTTACAATAACGATTTCATATACATATCAAGGTCATAGTATGTTGAAAATGTCTGACGTCTGTTATCATAACAATATTAATGTAAGCTTCAAAATACATATACATTTTGTGTTAGAATGTGTTGAAATTGAAGTTTCTGTTTGGACCGGAAGTAAAGATCACATCAGGCCAGTTGAAAGTGGTATATGTGAAGCAATAATACTTTCTCGTGAACATGAAAAATGACGGTAGTACCTACTTTAGTTCAGTGACGTTAGTAAATTAAAACTTAATTAATTACCAAAAGTAATAAACTGGATGTCTTTATCATCGTACTAAATTTTCTGAAATTTTGTAAGAAAATATATATATATATATATATATATATATATATATATATATATATATATATATATATATATATATATATATATAATAATAATAATAATGTATAGATTTATATAGCGCACGTATCCACCAACTAAGTGGCGCTCAAGGCGCATTATATTATTATCCCTGCTCATAAGGCTCATAAGGCTCATAAATCATTCCTGAAACCATCTCAGCTCCCTGGGGAGTATACAGCTCAATTGCTGCCATTTCTAGCGCATATAGAGCAAACCATCTCTGCCTTCACAGGTACCCATTTAACCCCTGGGTGGAGAGAAGCAATTATGGTTAAGTGTCTTGCTCAAGGACACAGGTGTCACGGCCGGGGCTCGAACCCACACTCTGCTGCTGGCAACACCAGAACTTGAGTTCAGTGCGCTAGACCGCACGACAATCCATTTGACACAATTATTCTTCCTCATGATCATGAAAAAATAACATTATACTTTGGTTCAATTTCTGAGATGTGATGATGTCAAGAAACATTTTTTGGAAAAGTCACTAGTGACTTTATGAATAAAGAAAACCTTACTTTTACAAAAAACATAATAATGCTTAAATGTTAAGGCCTTTATTTATTTATTTATTTATTGTTGATTTTAGATATAGATATCAAAGACTAAAAATGTAATTAAACATATCATTTAGTTATTACATAAATATTACAATTAGTGCTGGGATGATTAAACGAAAAAAACAGCACTAACCATTTAGAAATTTGCTAACTGGCTAACCAAAGCCAATATTTAAAAATAAGCACCCAACAGGTGCCATAGCTCGAACACCTAATAAAATGTTCAGAGTTTATTCCGCTGTAATCCTTGTTTTATCATCTTGTTTCATTGAATATTTTGTGCACAACAGGTGATATTAGTCTTTTCACAAGACACAATCTCCGAATTTGTTACGTGTTCTTGATAACTGAGTGTTTGGATCGTTTGACACCAGACTGAAGCTAGCCGCGTATTGGGCTAGAAATTCCAACCGCGGATTCACGAACTACCCAGCCGCGTATTTAAAAAAAAATAGAATCCATGCAGTTCAAGGTGGTGAATTAAACACTCTGTATTTCAGAATGTTTCCTGGATATTTTGAACGAAATTTTATATTATCTATATTTATCACCAAATTTGTTTCCATATTCTTAAAAATCATAACACTGGGTATATTTGAGTGTACACAAAGGTAATTTGGCTTACTAATTAGTGAGTAATTAGCCGCTACAACGTAGACCTAATTATTCATTATATACTAAATAAATATTGAATAAGTTCCACTCACCCCAAACAAATGTACCCTTCATGTTCAATAAATTATGAAATTTTGTTTCATAATCTTAAAGACCATACCACTGGGCACACTTAATTTTGGAGGTGGCTAATTTGGTTCACTAATTAATGGCCAATTAGCTGCTAGAATAGACGCCATTTTCTTACACAATATGCGGTATATTGTACACATACCGACTATGATTGCACTTACCCCAAACAAAATGTACCCTTCATGTTCAATAAATTATGAAATTTTATTCTATAATCTTAAAGACCATACCACTGGGCACACTTAATTTTGGAGGTGGCTAATTTGGTTCACTAATTAATGGCTAATTAGCTGCTAGAATAGACGCCATTTTCTTACACAATATGCGGTATATTGTACACATACCGACTATGATTGCACTCACCCGAAACAAAATGTACCCTTCATGTTCAATAAATTATGAAATTTTGTTTCATAATCTTAAAGACCATACCACTGGGCACACTTAATTTTGGAGGTGGCTAATTTGGTTCACTAATTAATGGCTAATTAGCTGCTAGAATAGACGCCATTTTCTTACACAATATGCGGTATATTGTACACATACCGACTATGATTGCACTTACCCCAAACAAAATGTACCCTTCATGTTCAATAAATTATGAAATTTTATTCTATAATCTTAAAGACCATACCACTGGGCACACTTATTTTGGAGGTGGCTAATTTGGTTCACTAATTAATGGCCAATTAGCTCCTAGAATAGACGCCATTTTCTTACTCAATATGCAGTATATTGTACACATACCGACTATGACATGCACTTACCCCAAAGAAAATGTACCCTTCATGTTCAATAAATTATGAAATTTTATTCTATAATCTTAAAGACCATACCACTGGGCACACTTAATTTTGGAGGTGGCTAATTTGGTGCACTAATTAATGGCCAATTAGCTGCTAGAATAGACGCCATTTTCTTACACAATATGCGGTATATTGTACACATACCGACTATGATTGCACTTACCCCAAAGAAAATGTACCCTTCATGTTTAATAAATTATGAATTTGTTTTCATAATCTTAAAGACCATACCACTGGGAACACTTAATTTTGGAGGTGGCTAATTTGGTTCACTAATTAATGGCTAATTAGCTGCTAGAATAGACGCCATTTTCTTACACAATATGCGGTATATTGTACACATACCGACTATGATTGCACTTACCCCAAAGAAAATGTACCCTTCATGTTCAATAAATTATGAAATTTTGTTTCATAATCTTAAAGACCATACCACTGGGCACACTTAATTTTGGAGGTGGCTAATTTGGTTCACTAATTAATGGCTAATTAGCTGCTAGAATAGACGCCATTTTCTTACACAATATGCGGTATATTGTACACATACCGACTATGATTGCACTTACCCCAAACAAAATGTACCCTTCATGTTCAATAAATTATGAAATTTTGTTTCATAATCTTAAAGACCATACCACTGGGCACACTTAATTTTGGAGGTGGCTAATTTGGTTCACTAATTAATGGCTAATTAGCTGCTAGAATAGACGCCATTTTCTTACACAATATGCGGTATATTGTACACATACCGACTATGATTGCACTTACCCCAAACAAAATGTACCCTTCATGTTCAATAAATTATGAAATTTTGTTTCATAATCTTAAAGACCATACCACTGGGCACACTTAATTTTGGAGGTGGCTAATTTGGTTCACTAATTAATGGCTAATTAGCTGCTAGAATAGACGCCATTTTCTTACACAATATGCGGTATATTGTACACATACCGACTATGATTGCACTTACCCCAATAAAATGTACCCTTCATGTTCAATAAATTATGAAATTTTATTCTATAATCTTAAAGACCATACCACTGGGCACACTTAATTTTGGAGGTGGCTAATTTGGTTCACTAATTAATGGCTAATTAGCTGCTAGAATAGACGCCATTTTCTTACACAATATGCGGTATATTGTACACATACCGACTATGATTGCACTCACCCGAAACAAAATGTACCCTTCATGTTCAATAAATTATGAAATTTTATTCTATAATCTTAAAGACCATACCACTGGGCACACTTAATTTTGGAGGTGGCTAATTTGGTTCACTAATTAATGGCTAATTAGCTGCTAGAATAGACGCCATTTTCTTACACAATATGCGGTATATTGTACACATACCGACTATGATTGCACTTACCCCAAAGAAAATGTACCCTTCATGTTCAATAAATTATGAAATTTTGTTTCATAATCTTAAAGACCATACCACTGGGCACACTTAATTTTGGAGGTGGCTAATTTGGTTCACTAATTAATGGCTAATTAGCTGCTAGAATAGACGCCATTTTCTTACACAATATGCGGTATATTGTACACATACCGACTATGATTGCACTCACCCGAAACAAAATGTACCCTTCATGTTCAATAAATTATGAAATTTTATTCTATAATCTTAAAGACCATACCACTGGGCACACTTAATTTTGGAGGTGGCTAATTTGGTTCACTAATTAATGGCTAATTAGCTGCTAGAATAGACGCCATTTTCTTACACAATATGCGGTATATTGTACACATACCGACTATGATTGCACTTACCCCAAAGAAAATGTACCCTTCATGTTCAATAAATTATGAAATTTTGTTTCATAATCTTAAAGACCATACCACTGGGCACACTTAATTTTGGAGGTGGCTAATTTGGTTCACTAATTAATGGCTAATTAGCTGCTAGAATAGACGCCATTTTCTTACACAATATGCGGTATATTGTACACATACCGACTATGATTGCACTTACCCCAAAGAAAATGTACCCTTCATGTTCAATAAATTATGAAATTTTGTTTCATAATCTTAAAGACCATACCACTGGGCACACTTAATTTTGGAGGTGGCTAATTTGGTTCACTAATTAATGGCTAATTAGCTGCTAGAATAGACGCCATTTTCTTACACAATATGCGGTATATTGTACACATACCGACTATGATTGCACTTACCCCAAACAAAATGTACCCTTCATGTTCAATAAATTATGAAATTTTGTTTCATAATCTTAAAGACCATACCACTGGGCACACTTAATTTTGGAGGTGGCTAATTTGGTTCACTAATTAATGGCTAATTAGCTGCTAGAATAGACGCCATTTTCTTACACAATATGCGGTATATTGTACACATACCGACTATGATTGCACTTACCCCAAACAAAATGTACCCTTCATGTTCAATAAATTATGAAATTTTGTTTCATAATCTTAAAGACCATACCACTGGGCACACTTAATTTTGGAGGTGGCTAATTTGGTTCACTAATTAATGGCTAATTAGCTGCTAGAATAGACGCCATTTTCTTACACAATATGCGGTATATTGTACACATACCGACTATGACATGCACTCACCCGAAACAAAATGTACCCTTCATGTTCAATAAATTATGAAATTTTATTCTATAATCTTAAAGACCATACCACTGGGCACACTTAATTTTGGAGGTGGCTAATTTGGTTCACTAATTAATGGCCAATTAGCTGCTAGAATAGACGCCATTTTCTTACACAATATGCGGTATATTGTACACATACCGACTATGACATGCACTCACCCGAAACAAAATGTACCCTTCATGTTCAATAAATTATGAAATTTTATTCTATAATCTTAAAGACCATACCACTGGGCACACTTAATTTTGGAGGTGGCTAATTTGGTTCACTAATTAATGGCTAATTAGCTGCTAGAATAGACGCCATTTTCTTACACAATATGCGGTATATTGTACACATACCGACTATGATTGCACTTACCCCAAAGAAAATGTACCCTTCATGTTCAATAAATTATGAAATTTTGTTTCATAATCTTAAAGACCATACCACTGGGCACACTTAATTTTGGAGGTGGCTAATTTGGTTCACTAATTAATGGCTAATTAGCTGCTAGAATAGACGCCATTTTCTTACACAATATGCGGTATATTGTACACATACCGACTATGATTGCACTCACTCGAAACAAAATGTACCCTTCATGTTCAATAAATTATGAAATTTTATTCTATAATCTTAAAGACCATACCACTGGGCACACTTAATTTTGGAGGTGGCTAATTTGGTTCACTAATTAATGGCTAATTAGCTGCTAGAATAGACGCCATTTTCTTACACAATATGCGGTATATTGTACACATACCGACTATGATTGCACTTACCCCAAAGAAAATGTACCCTTCATGTTCAATAAATTATGAAATTTTGTTTCATAATCTTAAAGACCATACCACTGGGCACACTTAATTTTGGAGGTGGCTAATTTGGTTCACTAATTAATGGCTAATTAGCTGCTAGAATAGACGCCATTTTCTTACACAATATGCGGTATATTGTACATATACCGACTATGATTGCACTCACCCAAACAAAATGTACCCTTCATGTTCAATAAATTATGAAATTTTGTTTCATAATCTTAAAGACCATACCACTGGGCACACTTAATTTTGGAGGTGGCTAATTTGGTTCACTAATTAATGGCTAATTAGCTGCTAGAATAGACGCCATTTTCTTACACAATATGCGGTATATTGTACACATACCGACTATGATTGCACTTACCCCAAACAAAATGTACCCTTCATGTTCAATAAATTATGAAATTTTATTCTATAATCTTAAAGACCATACCACTGGGCACACTTAATTTTGGAGGTGGCTAATTTGGTTCACTAATTAATGGCTAATTAGCTGCTAGAATAGACGCCATTTTCTTACACAATATGCGGTATATTGTACACATACCGACTATGACATGCACTTACCCCAAAGAAAATGTACCCTTCATGTTCAATAAATTATGAAATTTTATTCTATAATCTTAAAGACCATACCACTGGGCACACTTAATTTTGGAGGTGGCTAATTTGGTTCACTAATTAATGGCTAATTAGCTGCTAGAATAGACGCCATTTTCTTACACAATATGCGGTATATTGTACACATACCGACTATGATTGCACTTACCCCAAAGAAAATGTACCCTTCATGTTCAATAAATTATGAAATTTTGTTTCATAATCTTAAAGACCATACCACTGGGCACACTTAATTTTGGAGGTGGCTAATTTGGTTCACTAATTAATGGCTAATTAGCTGCTAGAATAGACGCCATTTTCTTACACAATATGCGGTATATTGTACACATACCGACTATGATTGCACTTACCCCAAAGAAAATGTACCCTTCATGTTCAATAAATTATGAAATTTTGTTTCATAATCTTAAAGACCATACCACTGGGCACACTTAATTTTGGAGGTGGCTAATTTGGTTCACTAATTAATGGCTAATTAGCTGCTAGAATAGACGCCATTTTCTTACACAATATGCGGTATATTGTACACATACCGACTATGATTGCACTTACCCCAACAAAATGTACCCTTCATGTTCAATAAATTATGAAATTTTGTTTCATAATCTTAAAGACCATACCACTGGGCACACTTAATTTTGGAGGTGGCTAATTTGGTTCACTAATTAATGGCTAATTAGCTGCTAGAATAGACGCCATTTTCTTACACAATATGCGGTATATTGTACACATACCGACTATGATTGCACTTACCCCAAACAAAATGTACCCTTCATGTTCAATAAATTATGAAATTTTGTTTCATAATCTTAAAGACCATACCACTGGGCACACTTAATTTTGGAGGTGGCTAATTTGGTTCACTAATTAATGGCTAATTAGCTGCTAGAATAGACGCCATTTTCTTACACAATATGCGGTATATTGTACACATACCGACTATGACATGCACTCACCCGAAACAAAATGTACCCTTCATGTTCAATAAATTATGAAATTTTATTCTATAATCTTAAAGACCATACCACTGGGCACACTTAATTTTGAAGGTGGCTAATTTGGTTCACTAATTAATGGCTAATTAGCTGCTAGAATAGACGCCATTTTCTTACACAATATGCGGTATATTGTACACATACCGACTATGATTGCACTTACCCCAAAGAAAATGTACCCTTCATGTTCAATAAATTATGAAATTTTGTTTCATAATCTTAAAGACCATACCACTGGGCACACTTAATTTTGGAGGTGGCTAATTTGGTTCACTAATTAATGGCTAATTAGCTGCTAGAATAGACGCCATTTTCTTACACAATATGCGGTATATTGTACACATACCGACTATGACATGCACTCACCCGAAACAAAATGTACCCTTCATGTTCAATAAATTATGAAATTTTATTCTATAATCTTAAAGACCATACCACTGGGCACACTTAATTTTGGAGGTGGCTAATTTGGTTCACTAATTAATGGCTAATTAGCTGCTAGAATAGACGCCATTTTCTTACACAATATGCGGTATATTGTACACATACCGACTATGATTGCACTTACCCCAAAGAAAATGTACCCTTCATGTTCAATAAATTATGAAATTTTGTTTCATAATCTTAAAGACCATACCACTGGGCACACTTAATTTTGGAGGTGGCTAATTTGGTTCACTAATTAATGGCTAATTAGCTGCTAGAATAGACGCCATTTTCTTACACAATATGCGGTATATTGTACACATACCGACTATGATTGCACTTACCCCAAACAAAATGTACCCTTCATGTTCAATAAATTATGAAATTTTGTTTCATAATCTTAAAGACCATACCACTGGGCACACTTAATTTTGGAGGTGGCTAATTTGGTTCACTAATTAATGGCTAATTAGCTGCTAGAATAGACGCCATTTTGTTACACAATATGCGGTATATTGTACACATACCGACTATGATTGCACTTACCCCAAACAAAATGTACCCTTCATGTTCAATAAATTATGAAATTTTGTTTCATAATCTTAAAGACCATACCACTGGGCACACTTAATTTTGGAGGTGGCTAATTTGGTTCACTAATTAATGGCCAATTAGCTGCTAGAATAGACGCCATTTTCTTACACAATATGCGGTATATTGTACACATACCGACTATGACATGCACTCACCCCAAACAAAATGTACCCTTCATGTTCAATAAATTATGAAATTTTATTCTATAATCTTAAAGACCATACCACTGGGCACACTTAATTTTGGAGGTGGCTAATTTGGTTCACTAATTAATGGCTAATTAGCTGCTAGAATAGACGCCATTTTCTTACACAATATGCGGTATATTGTACACATACCGACTATGATTGCACTTACCCCAAACAAAATGTACCCTTCATGTTCAATAAATTATGAAATTTTGTTTCATAATCTTAAAGACCATACCACTGGGCACACTTAATTTTGGAGGTGGCTAATTTGGTTCACTAATTAATGGCCAATTAGCTGCTAGAATAGACGCCATTTTCTTACACAATATGCGGTATATTGTACACATACCGACTATGATTGCACTTACCTCAAACAAAATGTACCCTTCATGTTCAATAAATTATGAAATTTTTTTCTATAATCTTAAAGACCATACCACTGGGCACACTTAATTTTGGAGGTGGCTAATTTGGTTCACTAATTAATGGCCAATTAGCTGCTAGAATAGACGCCATTTTCTTACACAATATGCGGTATATTGTACACATACCGACTATGACATGCACTCACCCGAAACAAAATGTACCCTTCATGTTCAATAAATTATGAAATTTTATTATATAATCTTAAAGACCATACCACTGGGCACACTTAATTTTGGAGGTGGCTAATTTGGTTCACTAATTAATGGCTAATTAGCTGCTAGAATAGACGCCATTTTCTTACACAATATGCGGTATATTGTACACATACCGACTATGATTGCACTTACCTTCTAAACGGCGCCCGTCGCCCTTCTAAACGGCGCCCTTCTAAACGGCGCCCGTCGCCCTTCTAAACGGCGCCCGTCTAAACGTCGCCCTTCTAAACGTCGCCCGTCGCGCGTCGACCGTCGCGCGTCACCTTCAATGTGATTGATCAATTGACCCTCGCTGTATTTTTTGTAATGAAATAGAAGCATCAAATAAAATCTGGAAAAAAAACAAGTCTTCCTTCCAAGTTCCTATGTGAATTTTTCCAATATTCTTATATAGCAAAATGGAACAGAGATAATTATGTTTGTTTATGAAATTGTGATTTTTGATGTGATTTTGTCTATTGTTAGTGAAACTTATTATCTATTTAGTATTGTGGGCCTATAAATGGGTAATAAACTGGTCCAACCACTCTCAAAGATATAACAATAGTACTTTCCCTGTGACACTGAACTGAACATGAACAGAAATCATTTGACAAAAGTAACCCAATTAAGTGTCCGTAAAAATGATACTAAATCTCGGGCTTCTGACAGCTGATAAAATGAAACTGGGCTTTGACGCTAGGTCACAAAACACGAGACTGGTCACGGGGGCGTGTTATTAGTCTTATTATATGAAATCTCCAGGTTATTTCGGGGTTAACGACAAGAAAATACATACACCCGGGCAACTAATCTCCGGGTTAACAAGCAGCTTGGAGTGAAAGAACAGTATTACTCATTACATATTTTCCTGACTGTATAAGTATTTTACGCTCGTCTGGTATGCCTATTATTGGTTCAAAGCTACAATCCCTTGGTATTGCAATATATTTACTTCACGTTTACTTCACGTTTCTGATGTTGTCAATATTAAATATAATTATATCATATTATCCTGAATGATTATGTTTAGATGATTTGGGGGTGAGAAGTGAACTGAATGTGTATTTTGTTGGGTTTATTTCTTTGAGAGTGGTTGGACCAGTTTATTACCCATTTATAGGCCTACAATACTAAATAGATAATAAGTTTTACTAACAGTTATATTCCTAGAGACAAAATCACATCAAACATATCTCTGTTCTATTTTGCTATATAGGAATATTGGAAAATTTCACATAGGAACTTGAAAGGAAGACTTGTTTTTTTGCAAATTTTATTTGATGCTTCTATTTCATCAATCACATTGAAGGCGACGGTCGACGCGGAACGGTCGACGGTCGACGGTCGACGGGCGACGTTTAGAAGGGCGCCGTTTAGAAGGGCGACGGGCGCCGTTTAGAAGGGCGCCGTTTAGAAGGGCGCCGTTTAGAAGGGCGACGGGCGCCGTTTCAGTGGCGCACCCAGGATTTTATTGGGGGGGGGGGGGTCAAAAAATTTTTTTTTTTGAAATCCAATATCGGGGAGAGACATGGCGGACCCAAACCATAACCGCTGGCGCGGCTGTAGCCATGTCCCTAATCGTGCTCGTCAGTGAACCTACGGCACATGTTAAATGTTTCCTGGTGGTTTCTAGTCATAAAAAGAAGACATTATGACATGATTCAGACTCGTAGGGTTTTACCTTCCATATCATTTCCTCCTCTTGATGTAAAGAACTTGAGCTAATTGTTTCGTCTGCAAGATTTCTATATTTAAATATTTTCATTGCGCGGACGTAAAGTTTGTGATCATTCCGGGCGGAGCTAAATTTTCTCAAAGACGAATTTGGCGGCAAAACCAAATCCCAATATTATCCAATCGGTGTTTGCTAAAACAGTGTCGCATAATCTTTGTAAATTAAAACCCGATCTTGGGCCATTGTGTACAAACTGGAAAGGAGTTGATTATAATGCGGGCGTGTTTAAATTTAAAAAAACATTTACGAGTAACCTCAATGACAGTCAACGACCTCAACAAGAGAAACGGACAACAGAAAATGAAAATAAAATTAAGTAAAGCTGCTCCCTGATCAGGGTGCACCATGGCAGGGGGGGGGGGGGAATGTCTAAAAATGCTTGTTATATATACTGGTGGCCCTTCAAGCTTACATGCACATGCATACGCAACGCCGTAAAATATAATAGTGAGTGGAATAAATGGAAAACTTTTGGAGGAGCTTGAGTCTCCTGAGTCCCCATCTCTTGTACCACTGCCCTACTCCTTGCCGAACTCCTCTGTAGACAAGACTTGGGCTCAGATTTTGCTCTCTTTCCCGCCCCCTTCTTTAAAAAAAAAAAAATTAAACATCAGCGGGCCCTTGGGGGGGCTCAGAGCTGAGCCCCCTTGGGTGCGCCACTGCGCCGTTTAGAAGGGCGACGGGCGCCGTTTAGAAGGGCGCCGTTTAGAAGGGCGACGGGCGCCGTTTAGAAGGGCGCCGTTTACAAGGGCGACGGGCGCCGTTTAGAAGGGCGCCGTTTAGAAGGGCGACGGGCGACGGGCGCCGTTTAGAAGGGCGACGGGCGACGGGCGCCGTTTAGAAGGGCGACGGGCGACGGGCGCCGTTTAGAAGGGCGACGGGCGCCGTTTAGAAGGGCGACGCGCGACGTTTAGAAGGGCGACGGGCGACGGGCGCCGTTTAGAAGGGCGACGGGCGCCGTTTAGAAGGGCGACGCGCGACGTTTAGAAGGGCGACGGGCGACGTTTAGAATGGCAGGTATGGAATTCCATAGTCAACCCGTCACCGGGTTATTTTTCTGAGGGTTCGTTTTTGGACATTTTGTTTATAAATTTAAAGGAACAATATCAGGGCATAGAATCAGTGTCCTAGTTTGAGATGAACACAGTTTTGCTGGAAATTCCTGGGTCATCTATGCAGCAGCAACGGTAATGTGACCTTATCATCAGGGGTATTATTTTAAATATGACTCCGATTCCATGCCCTGTTGATCATGATGATGTTTGGATGACCAACGCACTGAGTCTTTTCCCACCAAAACTGGTGACGCGAATGATTTTGATAGGCAACGTTTCTTTTTATATTTTTCAGACAACCACAGTATGATACTCTTCAAAGCACTGGGTGAAAACGAGGAACCCAATGATCGTCACCTCTCGTCATGTTCTGCCTCCACCCCACCCGTCCCCGAAGTTGGCACGGGCACTTTCAGAATGGTTCCCGCTCCCGAGTTGGTCGATCAAACCTGTGCGGTGTATACGAGTGACTACGGCTCCTTCATGGATCTCGGAGATTTTGCCGGCACCTGCGTCTCTGATCCCGATGTCTGTGTGTCCGAAACAGTGACCTGGTCAATTTGGCTCAAGATAAACTCTACAGACTTGTCCGAAAATAACAAATATTATATTTCTGCAGGAGGAAGAACAAGATATGCGCGTGGCATTGCTTTGCTGTTTCAAAATCCGAAATTCTTGTTTATTACCAGAAGCTTAAAGAAATGTTGTATCCATAGTTTCAGATTGAAACCTCACGAGGAAGTACCGATTGACGAATGGTTCCATGTTGTAGCCACCATTGACTTGACCCAAGCTAGTGTTGATGACGTGGTTGCAGTATACATCAATGGTATTATGTTAAGTCCTGATGACGCACTTACCAATGAAGTAGACTTCTCAAACGATGACAAATGCACAAGACTATGTTTAGGAGGCATGAACCCATGTAACGGGGTATCTTACCCCTCTGTAAATAGAGGGTCTGCAGCCTACAGCAATCTGATGGTGTTTGACGGACTACTGACGGACGAGCACATACAAAATGTTCACGCATGTGGGTCTCTTGGTAAGCATGACTGATTAGGTTGGAATTGGTTGGAAATAACAAATTGAAAGAAAGAGCCGAGGGCCTTTTAACTCTATGTTCTATAAGCCTCGAACGCTACTCGATCGCTAGACTGTTGGTAACCTTTTAATTATGAACGCAACCAATAACGAAATTGGGGGCGGGGGGGGGGGGGGTGTACGCCCGGTCCTTTTGCCCACACTCCAAAGGAATACGCTGATAATTATCAGAAGGCAAACTGTTTTGGGCATTGTGAAGTATATATTCCGAACGGAGGAACATGGGGAGTACACTCCTCTGTTGCACGAGTTAATCTGCCACTTGCCAGTGGTAGGCCTAACTATTTATGTGTATATTATTTTTCAGACTGGGGTCTCAGGGTACGTTCTCTATACTCCAACAACACATATACAGTGACAAGCAGTAGACTACGCTACGTATGCAGAGCAAGCGCCTCAACCGGACCCACAATATTCTGGAGTGTGTATCGCAGAGACCCGGGCGGTTGGGACAACTTGGGGTCCAGCGCCGGCGTGGACTTCGAGATCACAACGTGGAGTCTCTCCCCGTGTGTAGTGGAGTCTGTCCTCGAGACTGAAGCAAGCCGCGGGCCTGTCTCAGAGGGGGATGTCATCTCGTGCACGGCGAGTTCTGGGTCTTCATATGCGTCGGTGTACATCTATCAAGGTAAACCTATTTGAGGGCGTGTGTTTTCAGACCGAAATCGACAGGGCAACGATAGTAAAAAAATAAATAAAAAACAAACAAACAAACAAACAAACAAAAAACACGCGCCTAAAAGGTTATCGGACGGCAAGCTTTTGGGACTAAATAGTTTATAAAAAACATCGTAGCAACGCCTCTGATAAAGTATCCGTTTTTGATATTTTTTATTTTGTATTGATTTTAATTGTTTGAGCATCATGAGATATTTGTTTCTTACATTATTTCTTGGAATCTAAATCGGTTTCGCTAGAGGGCGCTATGAAAATAAGACAGAGTTTCCTGCACGTCATTGTGTCAACCTCGTCCCAGGGTCTAGCTCGATCCTACCACTAGACCCTGGATTACTGTGACTGTTATTTGTCTAGCTCCACAAACCCCAATTAGGCTGATCAAAAATCATCCATTCAGGCTTCGAGTTTAAAACAAAATATTTTTTCTGAATATTTACAGGAAAAAACAATCGGACTATTGGTTACAATGATCATGTCAAACTGGGTAAGTTTGAAGTTTTTCCTTATTATGTGTTCTACTGACTGGATAGTGGGTACCCAAGCCATTGGTGCATATTAACAAATTAGCTATCGCATACTACTCGCAGTGCACATACAATGGGAAGACCGTGATTGTAGTTATGCTCCTATGTTAGCATTGCAATGCAGTGTCTGGTTTACGAGAGTAGCAACATGGCATCCATTGGATTCATTACATGTAAACGCGTGATCTTTGCTTTTTGGCGAAGGTTCATATGTACTGCACTATTTTCATAAAAGGATGGGCGCTTTGCCAAAATATGGACTCATAATGTAATACACAAAGGTGAAAGTCCAATCTGAGCCCGCTAGAGGGCGCTGTATCTGCTTTAGATTGTTGATTTTGGCATGGTTCTCATATAATCGCCAAACATCTTAATCTTATTAAGTATTTTTGTTTTAATGTTGTAGGTTTGTTGCACATCAACGACGAGGGGTATTACCACAGTATCAACGTAACCACCAGCCATCCTTTTATTTGCAAGAAGGGAAGTCGTTGTTAAAATGGCTCATCAACACCATCTCGCACCAATAAATTGGTGTAACAGTTTAGTATGATATCGACATCGATCATGATTTTTTTCGAAATATTTTGTCTGAAGCAAATTTTAAAAACATTGTTCTTAGTATTGAATGTGTAAACGAAATATTGTGATGTGTTTGGACATTCAAATTAAGTAGTGAATTTACAGTTTGAATTAGATTTTTTTTTCTATAAAATGTGATTGAAATTCTGATTAATATCTATATTTGCATTTTTTGTTTGGTTATATTTATGTGGTAATTATAAAGGGAAGGTGATAACAAACATAGATTATTACAATTTTTACATAAATCGTACTTGGTGCAATTAATTATTCCGTCTGACGTGCTGTCATCTTAGAGTATACAAGAAATTCAAAAAGTTGCCGTTTGGCAACCTAACCTTTTGAAAACCCTTAACCACAGTTTCACATAAAACTTTGTTAAAATTATGATTTTATCAAGACAGAGTAGGATTTGAAGCTTTGCATCGTTAAGAGTAAAGGTTTGCGGTACTCTAGCACCATGTAAACAATCTCTTAGGAGTTGTAATAATGGCTGGTGTGAGAAACTGCCTGAGGAAGGAGCTATCATAAAGGTTATTATTATTATTATTACATTTCTTTACCCAGGGTATGCCCAAACAGTTTAAAACTGGTTTCCATTGGGGCCCTGCATACAAATGACTATACACATGTACAAGTACAATACATTACAGTAAAAGCATATGGGATTAGTGCATAATTGTTGTAGAAGCAAAATATTGTAGAACTATTACAACTACACGTACAACATCGTTAACAGAATTCGGACATCGTTAACAGAATTCGGACATAAAAGTATATGTTACTGACTGAACGTTTTACGTAGTTCGGATTTGAATGAGTTTAGAGAAGTCATGGTTCTCAACTGTACATGCAAATTATTCCATATGATTGTACCAGTTACAGCAAAGCTTGAGGCATAACATTCTTTTTTCGCAAAAGGAATCTTCAGTGCCATGTCAGTGGATTGTCTCGTTTCACGAATTTGAATAAGTAGTGAAAACAGATTTGTCATATACAAAGGAGAAATTTTGTTTATACATTTGTAGGCAAGAATAGCCTTTTTATACTCAACTCTTTCCAAAAATGACATCCAATTAAGTCTAGCAAACATATCGGCTGAAGGAGTTAAGAATGCACATTTAAGGATTATCCGCGCAACTCTTTTCAGACATTTATTAAGAATATTGTCGTGAGATGTGTACCGTCCTCCCCATACAGTACTACAATAATCTAAAGATGGCATAACTAAACTAACAAAACGAGAGTGGAGGCTGCTATGAGTAACATAGTCGCGGATTCTATTAAGTTAAGTAAAATAATTTCTCAAATTTACGTTTAAAAATATCAAAATTCTATATTATACTGACTTTGAAGTTTGTGTTTACCGATGATCGAAAATTTGCAATTTTAGTGTTCACAATTTTTCCGTTTGATTTGATTTTGATTTGATTTGATTTATTAAAACCAGTATAAATATCAAAAATATTTATAAAAAGGAGTACAAAATAGTATACATTTAAAAATATAAATAAGTGTCACACCCCCAATTTTTTTTTCAACCTTTGGTTGTGACTTGTACAACTCTAATTCCCACACATGTAAGCAACCTTTTAGGACCAAGGGTTTTATTACCATGGACCCAGGCTATAGTCTCCTCTCTGTCTGACTTGGTTTGGGTGATTTATGATGCAAGAAGGAGGAATTTGGCCATGTGGCGTTCTAGTGGGCGATTTGGGCCATTGTGACTACAGCTTTCGTCCAGTAAGCATCAAAAAGTCATAATCGCTACAATCGTCTGCAAGACACATTACCTATTTTATATTTTTGAACATAGGTGAGTTTGCAAATTCCTTTTCTCTTTTATGAACATCATTTTAGTAATTAATAGGATATTTAATCATGATATTCTGCTGAATTATTTGCTCATTACCCTCTTGGTACGTGACTTTGTATTAAATGATTGTAGATTTATACTTTGTAGCCCTCACGGCTAAAATATATGGATCGCATGATTTCCTTCATTTTTTATGATAGCCATTTCTGACATGATTTGAGTAGTTACTGAAGTAATATTTTTAATAGCTGATTGATCGTTGAGTCCTAGATTTTAGAATTCACGTGTTAAAAGTTAAGGACAAAGTTTCTTGGTTTCACGTCAGGAATTATCGTATAGCACAATCCAATTAAGATATCACTTTCTATGATACCGTATGTAAGACATGATATTATTTTAGCATAGGATTGGTTATCCCAGTTCCTTAGTTTTGATCCAATTTTATTGTTATTTTAAATTCTATGATTTTCGGTTTTTTCATTTATCACTTGCCAATTCACTCTGATTGCAAATTCACATAAGCTGTGCATAATAATTTGGAAGTTGCAACTGTTTCCATATTTTATTTACAAGGTTTCACACTAGTTGTATTCAGTTAATTTTTTGTTTGTTCATCAGTTAGTTTATAGCAAAGACACTTTCATTTATTGTTTGACCTTGATGAAGTTTAGCTTCAGAAATTCTTTTAGCCTAGCTGTACATAACATTTCGCGGGAACACTAGGAAATTAGTTACTCAATCAATATACATGAGTTCTGTATTTTGTAGAAGGGAATTCTTTCTGTCACAAATTGTTGTTATTATTTCAGCCCATTGTTGGCATGGTTTATTTTTAGTTAGAGAAAGTTCCTTTAATTTGGTTGTGCAGTAATGTACACAGTATCCATTGCTGCATTGTTCATATTATAATTATGCCAGGCAGGATAAGTTGTTTACAGAACATGTGTGTCACAACTAACCCCTATAGGATGGCCATGACCGAAAGACTCAGTGAATGGAACTAGGACAAAAGCAGTAATATATTTATTTACACATTTATTATTTAAAATTCTCCGGCATCCACTGGTTCTAGTTTAATATTTACATTTGTTGAATGACCATTCGACATACACCTTCAATTGATGATTATATTAATGTGTATGTACAATTCAATAAATTTATATTCACCGCATAACGGCTTAAATTGTCAGTAAACAATTATTGGTGGAAGTTCCGGGCAATTAAATCACAATTTCTAGAAAATACCAGTCTCAAATAAAGAATCTTCACTTTTGGACAGTTACCGAAAATCCCTATACAAATTCAATAAATTTATATTCGCCCGTTTTAGAGAGCAACATTTGTAACTGTTTAAATTGTCAGCAATAAATTATAAATTGTCAGCAATAAATTATGAATTGTCCAATCATTAAAATTGAATCATACAAGTAATTAAATCACAATTTCCCAAAAGTGACAGTTTCAATTTCTCCTGGCTTGAAATGTTCAGTGCAAAAATTAAAAGCACCTAGGGCCTATATCATATATGCCTATTAACTATGGAAATACACTCCCAAAATTCACAAACTAAATTACATTACGAATGGTTAAAACCTCAAAAGATTTTAAATGTTCCCTGATCCGACGTCGCAAATTTATATCTGAGAATATAAATTATTCAATTAGAAAATTCATAAGCAGACAGTGATTGACATTCACATACATTCAAAAGTGCAACATATTACCGTTTTAGGTTATGCATACATTCAAAGTCAAACGGCACTACCGGTAGTCGAGCTAACCCTCATAAACCCCGATACTACAAATAGGCTAATTATGTTCCTCTCTTGGCAACACAGATTTTCTATATATTAAAAGAAACGGTCCCACCAAATCTATGGCGTAGTCCTCAAAGTTGTAATTCCTCAACATCACTCCACACAGCTAGCTTAAGTACGTATTCATCTGCTTCAGACGCCGCGCCGAAACAAAAGTTGAACGTTCACAAAGTTCACAAAGTTCATAGTTGATTGCGCCCTCTATCGCTGATAGCGACCCAAGTTACTGGACCAGGACGTCACACTTTCGGCCAACACTCAGTCTGGCGTTATTAATAAGTGGTGAAAACCATGGTTTTCCCATCAAGAAATTATATCTTGATTGCAGATCCCAGCAGCTGTCTCTCCTCCAAACAATTTGCCTTTTAGCAGCCTGAAAATTATCTGCTCTGGTTCTAGGCCATATTTGTAAACCATCTCATCTCTTTCCAACAGCAATACTGACTGCAACCCTCCCAGCACCGCACCCATACCTAACTATTTAACTAAAAATTCCACGTTCCTATGTAAATTAACCACCTCTCATTCACAACTCTCATTCACAACTCCACACAAGACTGGAGCACAATAGCCTAAGGAATCCCAGTGTTAAACTAATTTACATATTAACAAATGAAAGCCATCGTTTTGAATACTTATTTCTTTGGGTAAGCTGTTTGAAAATACAAAAGAACTGAAAACAGCATAGACAAGTTAAATTCTGACAATGTGGTCAAGCACTTTACTCATGGCTGTGACTACAGTGAGCTGTAGCACTTAATAGGGACTGTGTGTGTGTTGACAGTTTTATTGTTTTCCTGGCTGACCACCACTGGAGTTGTTCGCTACTCAATTCCCTGGTGTAAATAGACTTTCACTGGAAAGTTGAAGATTATGTTTTTGGTGAATATTTAATCAGTTGAAGTTAGGGTCAGATTTTCTAAGTGATTTTATATTTTGTTTATTTAAAATTGACTATTATTATTAATGCAGGCTTAGTTGATTAATTAATAATTAGTTTGTGACTACAGCTTTTTCCCAAAAAT
>CM055819.1:13776793-13799384 GCA_029582265.1 Zoroaster sp. YZ-2022
TTTTCACGCTACGTAACGAAGTATTTATCCCGATTTAAAATATTACCTAACTTCGGTTTGGCAGTGCATTCGAACACGGTGTGCGTAACACAGTCGGCATAAATTCGCAATTTGACACTCCGAACCGGACGTTGGAGGTCAAGCATTATTTCTTCATTTTCTCGAAAATTTCCAAGCTTTTTAATATTTTATTTATTACATTGTAAGTTTTAAATGTAATCATTCCATCAATATGTTTTTGGGGTGGAAAAAAGGTGATGTGACAAAAATAACAATCATACAAAATTATACACGCGTTAACCTCCTATAGCTGATGGCTCAGAGGTGCCCGGAAGTCAATGGTGACCTTTTCATCGCGAGACTTACACAGTCTATTTCTTAAAGCTGCTTAGTAAAATAAAATTAATGCTTACCAGAAAAAATTGCTATGCAAATTTTGTTGGTTACCAGCTAAACTTTCATACAGAATATGTGTATTTTGCTTAGCAAAATTATCCGCTTAGCATCTCTATGAAATCGGCCACATAGACGACATGACCTTTGTTTACAACATTTAGGCGCGGTCACGTTTTCTGCCCGGCCGTATGCGCTGCGTGCTGATCCTGTTTTGGTTTAGTTCTGACACGAGAATCTGACTGAGGTAGATAAATACCTGTTCTATGAACAAAATACAAAAAAATAACTGACAAACGGCGCCCCATAGTCTTTCCACTGATTTTTCCCCCAAAATCACAATTCCGAATACAGTCTCCCATTCTCAGTCAGTGCGCAACGTCCGAGTTAATGAAGCTGACGCCCAACGTTTATTTGCAAGAATGGGCCTGAAAAAACGCGCTTTCGAACCATTAGAGATTTCTCGAGAAAATGCGAGTGCTGAAAGTGCTCTCACGAAAACTATCTGTTCGGTAGCAAATGTTTCCACTACAGGACCGAAACTGATCGAACATTATCTTGAAATGTTGTTCTCACTATTAATTCACAGAATTGTTGGTGTTTTATCCGCCTCATTTAAATTAAGGCTACCCCATCAACTGCCTCAAAATGTCTTCCACTCCCCTCTTTTGAGCGATTTCAGTGAAGGTGTTCACATCATTGTTTGTGTTTTAATTCCCCTTCTTTGAATTGAGGGCAAGCCCCCCCTCCCCACATGTGAGTGATTTTTTTAAATGTTTAAATCGGGGATTTTTCACGCCTGCCCCACCCCTAATAATGTCTATGCACTTGTACTCGTAGTAAACCCATAATTAGCGTGTGATTGACTTATTTAGAATGACTAATATACGGCTGTTCGATGTCCCAGATACGGCGGCCGATTACGTCATGCCATTACGCAAATGAAACGTGCTGTATATAGACAGAATGTGAACAATTTCCTGCATGTCAAACGTGTGTAAACGATGTTTGAACGGCGAACGATAGTAGTGTACATTACATGGCAAAGTAATGCACATTGTTAACCGTGGTTTGTATGAGGACCAACATGGCTACCAGTGGCTTTGAATGGAAGCACATGATCTCTTCTATCCAGTCAGTATAATAGAGATCAATGGTTAAATATGTATCAATGTCACCAACCAATGTTACAACTTTAGGTATAGATGTATTGCTATGAACTTTGGCAATCCACTTGCACTGCAGAATCAACATATGGTGATTATTATTACGATCTTGTGCACATGTTATTCTTACGATAATATTTTCTGAAACATAGAGGGTTCAACTTCACCTAATACCAATGTTGCAACAGTTTCCTTTGGCAATTCATTTTGCACTGCAGGATCAACATACAGAATAACAGATCAGACTACTTTTGACGTCAACGTTTAGTGCCAAACACTTCCAATTTTGGATTTAATATTATCAAGTTTTGTTTCAATAAAATAGATTGCTTCATTATCGAAACATTGTTTGTATTAATTTGTTACTATAAAGTCATTGTCCCATATTTTCCGGATGCACTTAAAGGGACACTATCGCGATCAACAGGGTATGGAATTGGAGTGCTAATTTTAGATTAACTCAGTGACTGAAAATAATACCCCACATGATAAGGTCATATTAACGTTGCTGCTGCATAAATTTCAGTCACTGTGTTCATGTTAAACTAGGACACCGATTCCATGCCCTGTTGAAAGTCTGCTCTGATCGTGATGATATCGTCCCTGTGTTTTTGCTTTTCTTATAATTCGTTGGAAAACAAGTATAAATAATTACATGTGTAATTTACATATATGTAAATGATAAATATCTATTGATAGAAATCTTTCAAAATTAAAAATCCAGGAGGTTCAGGGGGCTTTGTCCTCTAGACCAAAGGGAGACCCAGGCCTGCTAAACATTTTACCAGATTTTTTACTTTTGTCAAATCACACCCGTACCCCTGAAGATTATAGACATGTTTGTTTCATGAATGAACATGAAGGAAATCAACCTTGTTCCCAGTACAATGTATCTACCTCGTTGTCACTACTACCCCACATGATAAGGTCGATAGCAGTCATTCACCGGTAAATTTACCATATTTTGTTGGCACCTCCTTTAAGGAAGCGTGCCACCCCATTTTTGACATTATAAATGTACCACCTTATCACCTAGGGATAGATCTAAGCTCTTTAAATGGGGCGGGGGAGTGTACATGGTAAACTTACATATGACAATACAAAAAGGGGAGGGGGAACATGCCTCCCTTTGGCAAAATTTATGACCTGTTAAATTTTAACTGATTTTTAAACCCAACAAGAGAAAATCTCCAGTAAAAATTGGGTAATTGTTTCCAATGTTTGGTATTCTTGCTGAAATTGGACGTGTGACTCGGCCAGACTCCGATTTGTAGTACGGAGCCCCTAAGGGGACAGGTAAAAAAAAATCGGGAAGGTAAAAAAAAAGGGGGAAATGTATTTCGTTCCCTCGAATTAATATTTCGTTCCCTCGAAATAACATTTCGTTCCCTCGAAATAACATTTCGTTCCCTCGAATTAATTTCGTTCCTCGAAATATTATTTCGTTCACTCGAAATATTATTTCGTTCACTCGAAATATTATTTCGTTCCCTCGAAATAACATTTCGTGGGAATGAAATAAATTATTTCGAGGGAACGAAATAAATGTTTTCGTTCCCACGAAATCATTTCGTTCCCTCGAAATCATTTCGTTCCCTCGAAATCATTTCGTTCCCTCGAAATAATATTTCGTTACCTCGAAATAATATTTCGTTACCTCGAAATAATTGAGCTGTACGGAATCCTTGATATGCCATTTAATTTATTGGGATATGACAATTATTTCCGAGGTCGCCGTAGCACTGAGAGCCCCTTAAGGGACAGATGGAAACAAATAAATAAAATAATTAGTCTGCTCTAGCTGTCATCAGGAGAATGAAAGCGTGTAGATTGCAGGAGCTTTTTTATCTTGTGTTGGAGGATCGTGCTGTAGGTGGGGGCTGTTGTGATTGGTGTTCGGTGAAGTGTGTCGGCTGTCTGTGGGTGATGTTCAGTGGAGTGTGTCAGTTGCTGCGTTGGTGTTGATGGTGTATGATTGGCTCTGTTGAAGTGTTGCTTGCCAGATGCTACTGATGTTGAAACCGATGTCTTGTGGTACTGTGTTGTGCTTGTTGATTTCTATGGCTTCTCTGATGCGGCGATGGTACCAATTCTTGACTGGAGCGATCAGTGTGGTGTTGTCCCATTCGATGGTGTGGTTCTCGTTGTATGCCTGCTTGATGGTGGCTGACTTGTCTATTTCTTCTCTTCTCCCATGGGCTTTGTGTTCCTTGAGTCTTGTTGGAAGGTCTCTGCGATGTACACTTTACCACATCCACAGGGAATGCAGTAAACACTGGGTCGGCTAGCAGGGTATTGTCTGTCCTTGTGTGTGTGAAGCTTGGATTGATGTCTGCTGGAAGAGGTGTAGAATTCTTTGGATCTTGTGTGATGTCTGGCCAATGTATGGGAGGACAGCAATGGCGTTGTGTTCTGTATCTTGCTCGTTTTCTTGTTGTTGCTGTTTCGTGGTATTTCTTGTGATCTTGTATCCGTTGGTCTTGAGAACTTGTTTGACATGTTGGAGTTCTTGTTGTAGGTGTTTGTTGTCGCTGATGTTGTAGGCTCGTTGTACTAGGGTACGTTGAATCGATGACTTGACTGATGGTGGATGGAAAGATCTGGCGTGTACTAGGTAGCGATCCGTGTGTGTCGATTTGCGGTACACGGAATGTCCCAATGTGCCGTCTGGTAGCCTTGTGATGTTGACGTCGAGGAACGGGAGTGAACCGGACTTCTCTATTTCCATAGTGAACTTGATGTCTGGATGATGATGGTTGAGATGTTGAAGGAATTATTGTAGCTTGTTGGAGTTGTGTGGCCAGATGATGAAGGTGTCGTCAACGTAGTGGAGCCAGAGTCTTGGTTTGTAGGTTGCAGATTGAAGAGCTGTTTTCTCAAATTCTTCCATTAACAGGTTTGCTAGGACTGGGGATAGAGGGGATCCCTTGGGGGTTCCAGCAACCTGTTTATAGAAGTCCTCGCGCCATTTGAAGCTCGTGGATGCGATGCATGTGTGGATGGCCTAAGGATAGTACTCTGTGTTCGTCGGTAGTGAGGTGGCGTTGGCTGAGGTTGACTACAGTTTTCTTGGCGGCTTGAGGCTTGGATTTGTTTTCTCTTCTGTTAAATTTCCTTTTGGTGTTGTGAAGTTTGATGAAGTTGTTGATCCGCTTGACGCAGGCGGTCTTGAAAGCGTGGTTGCTTGAGTTGGTTGTCAGGGTTTGAATGTTGTTGAAATCTTGTTCTTTTAAGGTGTCTTGAAGGAGTTGAGAACAAACCAACCGGATCTTCTCAGAGCAATCACTTCTTCCAAGAAGAGATCATTACATGGTGTCACCTGAAAGAACTCGAGTATGTATTTTATATATTTTCTCCTCGCATAAATGTAAGGTTGTTGAAATGGAGACCCTAAACTTCTGACTCTAAAACTGTTTCTCTCTTTGCAACTGACCTTGGGACAGAGGTAAATACATTTCCATTTATTATAGTTTATTTTGAAGTAAAGTGAAATAATGATATTTAGGTGACCTTTGTAACTAGAGTTCTGTCATTATTCGGATAAGCCATCTTCATTAATCTGTTTTCTAATTCGTGATAAATCAGAGAAATGCATGTTTAAAAACCTGCGGTAAGGGAGCCTACCAGTTGCCGACTGGCTAATTATGCGTTTTTGTTAATTACTCTGCGTATGAATTTAGTTAAAATCTCATTTTCCATGACTTTATACATTATATGCTTGATAAACATATTGTAGAATTTGAGTGGCCTGGGTAAGTTCATTCACCCGCTATATCAGTTACAACCTAGCGGCCAGCAGTCCCACATGGGAATTCCCCATTGCCTGTGCACAAAAGGCCTTAGCATAGGGGGTAATTTATGCAAGTAAACAAAGCTGTCTATGTGGAAAGCATTACAAACCTGCGGTTTGGCCTGTGTGTGGTTCTTTATGAATGGGTTGTTTCTAATCTGAGGTCTGTCGGGGGGGGTAGCGGGCGGTGCTTTGTAGTAGCTCTATGTTTGGAGCTGCCTGCTGCCTGAACAGCTGTTTGACTCACCCCCCCCCCCTGCACAAATTCCTGGATCCGCACCTGGTTATATACAATCTCTAGACTGTCCGAAAGAATTTGGAAATGCTAAGAGTCCATTTATGCAGGGGTATATGCCCCGTTCATTGAGTTACACACTGCCAGCTGTCGACTGGTACACTCCCATAACGGTGGACTTTTTTCGGCCGCACCAACCGCAGGGTTGTTTACCAAGTTTAAGGGCTTGCATATTATGACTAGTTCTGCAAGTAACCATAGAAACGTAATGGTTGTACTTTGTCTTTTTTGTTTACAGTTTTGTACGTGAAAATTGAACCAGTAAAAGTGACCTAGTAAATAAGCTGTATTGTATCAAGCTAGTGAAATACCAGAATATTCGACAGCAAATTGAATAGTGAACCCATGGACAAGTTAGCTTCATAAACAACTCTGCATGTGTAAAGAAATACAAAAGAAGTGAAACTTGAAATAAAGGACATACTTATGAATACTGGACAAGTCTTGTGATAAATGAGGACTTCTTTATTGACGTAAAGTGCGACCGCCACAATTATTGTTTCAGATATATGACCTTCAAATGACCTGATGTGACCTTTACTTCCGGTCCAAACATGAACTTCAATTTCAACACATTCTAACACAAAATGTACACTGTACACTTAATTGTTGGTAAATAACTGTCTAATTTATGGATACATTCTGACGTTGGGTAAAGCTTCGAAATTGCCTAAAATTGGTTACTGTACATTAAATTTCATAAAAGTTGGGTATATTTTTGCAATGGTTGGATATTATCAGGCTTTGCCAATTATTGTTCAAAGCGGCACACAATTACGTTCTTCAGTTGGGGACACGGCCTTCAAAATGGGAAAAACGACAGAGGGGCACACATAAATTACCCAACGATTTGGCGCAGGCCATGTGTTACTGCTGCTGGCGGCTGGGGCTCAGGCTTGCCTGGGCATATGTAAACTACAGTTTTATATTACAGAATCATTTAAGTTAGGACAAATAATTATGTTATTTTTCTCAACGGCCTTACTTTGGCAACAATGTAAAATCAGCCATAGGACAGCCGATACTCTTATGCAATAAAATAATCATCCTTCGCAGTTACTTTGATAAGAATTTTGTTATTCGATCCTAGTTATGTTATTTGAGTTGTTTTGGTTTAGATTGTTTTCTTTTCAATATATAACGCCCAGGAATGGAGCGACATAATTACACAACCATTGACATAAGAAGTAAAACAATAACAAACAATCAAAAAACTATAATGACTAACTAGGTATATGTGGCTATGACCATGACTAAATGCAAGAATACACAGAGATCCGTATCCATTAATAGGGTTTTCAGTTTGTACGTGCTTGACCGAAGCCCTCCACACGCACAGCGCATCGCCCGCAACAAAAAACATCAACATTTTCATCTCAAACATTCTACTACTTTTGCCCGTCGAAATCTTACATGTAATAGCTCATTGGAAAGCTTATAGTTTCAGCTATCCAACAATGTACATAAAATAGCAATCTGAACTACGTGCGAAAGCCTAAGTTTTTATGAATGAACCACTCTCACCCGTCCAGCCTTTCGCGAAGTGTTCCGAGATCGCGTGCATTCTGCCCATAAAATTTGGCGCGCTCTGCTGAAGGCATCCACTTCGGAGCTGTCTCCACACCCGAGTACATTGTGATTGACATGAAAACGGGTTTCCATATTAAGTCAAAGGGCTCCTTTACATAGCCATGCTTGCTCGATCTCCATAACTACTCTACAACCGAAGTTACGAAGAGATAAAAATTAAACACCGTTTTTTGAGGTGAAAGGTAAGAGTAGTGTTTGAATGAATTTTACACCTCTTTTCTATCATATGTGAAAGTTTTGCGCCGTAATTGTATGTAGTTTTGAGCGGAGAGTGTATTTTTTACACCCTTTCAAAGCTCTTATGGAGGGAAACGAGCACGAACGCTGTGCGTGTGTATCACGGTGTGTGTAGGCTGATTCAACGGTTTTGTTGCCATTAGGGATGTACACAGTGTATGGACAGTCGGACTTCATCGAATGCTGTATACTTGATTAAATAAAACAGGATTCCTCAAAAAATACTCGTCCGATTTTCTTGATTTAAAAACCATTGTATTTCTTTCATCAAGACCTTCAATTTGATATAAATATTGAGTATATTGGTTTAGGAATAATTTTTCAACTGAAAACCCTACCATTAACCTCAAAGCATACACTAAAAATGGAAATGGAAACTATAACGAATGGACACTTTAACTTCATTAACTTTCAGTACGTACATGTACACGCAAACGATGCCTAGAATGCTGCTAGCATTGTCGTAAAACATAGAAATCTAACTACGAAGGTAAACCCAATTTGATGCATGTAACTAACGTAGCTGTACCATTAACCTGTAACGATATAATGTAGGCTTAACTTGTTATACATTACATGATTCCATGAACATTGTTTACATGAAAAACTGAGACTGTGACGGTTGAAGTTTCTAAGTTTTACAAACTGTCCTTATCTCAGAATGCTCAATTATTGACTTCAGTAATGTTCACTCTGTCTATTCATTTTGTTCATTAAAGCTGCTCCCTTTATTTAATCTGGCTTGTAACTTCACAGATTCACAGGTTCAAAGGATTGTTACGAATCTTACCCTTTGATTTTGATAAATATTAGCACCCCTTATAGTTCACTTCTTCCACTTCCAATATTTTGCTGACGATGCAATTTCAAGCAGTCTAAGTCCCAGGGTTGTTTCCCCGGACCCTCGATTGTCCGCTATGAATATGCAATCCATGAAGGACGCTACTTTTGCTCATGCATATCCAGCGCCAACGCAATGCATAATGCAACACCAGCGAGAGCCTTGCGTTAGTGCCACACCTCTCCGCTACGTGGCTTGGGGCCGTCCTTCTGGATCCTAGTCTATTTTCCGAATACTTTCCTCGAGTCCACCTTCACCGAACACGGTTCGTGGGTGAACCGACCAAACAGTCACCGTGACGGCCCGCTCAGTCATTAGCCGTGGCCGCGTGTCTGCCCCTCAAACTTCAAGCACAGCCACTGTTCCTCTCGTACAGTAATAACCGCATCCGGCAAATAGCTTAACATACTGATAAACATTTTTCTGAACACGCCCTCCTTTCTAAGTTGTCGATCACCACTTTCGTCAAATACCTTACCTTATATGGAACAAGGACCTGTTGTATACCCCGATTTTGCACACGTTTCTACCCTTTAGACGCGGAAGGCTTCTCATTGGCTCAAGACCTTCTAAAGTAGGCTTATTTTATTCTTTCCTAATTTGGTTCTATATAATCCCCAGATTTCCTGATCTCAGCGAGAAGTGCGGTTCCGAATGAAATCTATGCGACTCGATCCGATCCATGACGGTGCGATATGCCGAACTATTACAGTGCAGTGCCTCGTTCGTTAAACCAATGGTGCAGGCGTCGATATGGCCATTGGTTCACCTACATGTAGCTATGCGGTCTGATACACACACCTGGCCCCGTACATAGACACCGGTGTAGTCAAGCGGTGGTCCCCGTCGTAGAGACCGACCAGCCGCCCGTCTCTCGGTATAGCGTACCGTATGCCGAGTTGACAACCATGAACGACGATGGTCCCCCTGACTGTGCCAATAGTTGGTATTCGTACACCCTATTCAGAACTTAGCACAAGTATAAGTTTAACTATTGACATGTACCTATACGCTACCACTCCTGTCATACATGTTACTAGTGCCTGTTATTATTAAATAGTGATGTTAATAATAAACCAACCCCATTGATTGAGATTGTCACAAAAGTTTGTGTCCGACTATTTGTGGTGACCCACAGTAAGTGGGGAATGCAACACTGGTGGCTAGCGGTGGGATACAAACTTTAACACTCTATCGATATGAGAACTTTATGAACACTTCTATGAACCCTTATAGTTATATATTTAAACTCCGGCACGACCATAATGCCAATTAGCCAGTCTGTTACTAGTGTTAGAATAAGCCTTTCCGTCTTCACTGCACGAATCAATGAACAATAGTCTATGACCTTCTGTCTCCATTTCAGTAAGTGTAAAAAAACAACATGCCTAAAAAGTTTCGTAAATCCGTATAAGTGCCTCAGCGAAGCCGGCGACCTCGAAACGTCTTTATGCGTCTGTTTCACTGAAGCGATGACGGAAACCCAGCTGGAGACCCTCAGAGAAGGCTAAAGCCAGCAGAGAAACGTGCAGGAGGTGCGCCCTCTCTGCCCGGACACCCTCGCTCAATCCGACAAATACCATGCTCACCGATGACTCCCCTCACCCAGACCCCATATTTCAAGTTTCCCAGTCAGAACATCGTGAATGAACTTTTGACAAACCAGTTTCACCAACACCCGTGCCCACATCCAAGAAAAATGTTTTGATGTTCCTCGCTTGCCTGGGCAAGGTGAATTCAACTGTTACAATGGCATGGGAAGGATTCATCCGCCCTTCATGAGCCTAGCAGAGGTCTGCGGATGGTCTGCAGCGGAAAAGAAGTTTCGCCCGTCAGCGGCAGCAAAGGAAGCTGCTGAATTTTCAACAACCTGACCCATCCACCATTGAGGACTTCGACAAACTGGTCGCCGCTCTGGAGGGTTTTGCTGAACGCCTCCCCCAGAACACCTGGGCTGTCTATGCTCGAAAGCAAGAAATTTCTGCCAAAGATAGCCTGACCGAGTATGTTGCAGACATACGCCGTCTAATGCGGTATCCTACAGCAGATGCTGGCACACGAGAAAATTCGCCCTCCGTCACTTTCTCGGGGTCCTGACCAACAAACTGTAGTGTCCATTGGGAAAAAACCCAAAAGACATTAGAGGAGGCGAGGACGGCTGTGGAAAATTTCATGAGTTTGCGGGAAAGCGAGCCCGGCTAAAATTCCTCCGTGTCCATGCCGTCCAAGCCGCAAACCAAGCCCCATCCCTCAAAGCCCCAGTAACGAGACCGACTATGTTGCTCAAAAACAAATAGTTCACAGAATATCGATCGCCGACTAAACGAATAGTTCGATTAATTAAAGACAATCGTTCAACCGGCGAAACAATACCCTGATTCCAAAAAAAAAATGGTGCTGAATTACAGTCAAAGGCGACCAATGCGACTCTGCTATAACTGTGGCGAACTCGGCCCGCACAGCAATAGTTGCAACACGCGGCAAAAGAAGAAGGACCGTGATCTCCACCCCACGGGCGGAAAACTAAGAGGGACCGTGCCGTCAAGGCCTGGCATCGGTCAACCTCGTGTGAACACTCCATTATCCGACTGGGCGGCGGCCATTTTCAGGCATGTCTGCATTTTAAAGTGCAAACTTGCGGTTTAAATACCGAACTTTTAGTAGACACAGGGGCGGCGTGACCACACTTTCGGCATGATCCCGCCGAAAAACGCCCTCAACTTAAATCCCCATGAATGTGTAAACTGGAAACTGCGAACAATGAACTTATTGAAGTCGATGGTATTGCCACCATGGACATTAGTATTGGCGAACAACAATTCCAGTGGGACGCGTTTGTTGCCCCCGTAAGGATGAAGGAATCCTCGGCTGTATTTTGTATTTCTTTGACTGCATACTTTGGGGCACGGCGCGGACATACGTATTGCGCTGGCACGGGTTCAGTGGACGGTCAAGGGTTCACCTCCATGGTAATGACAATTTCATTGAAGAAAACACCACCGTACAGCCTGCAGTGAATGGTTGCGAAGGCGTAGCCATTAAACTCAGCTCGAACTTTGCTGTGGTAAGCGGCAGTTAATAAGAACATTGATCAAAATATCGTCTGGCGGCTCCTCGTTGACCCCAGGCGGCAAGATATCGGTATATCTGTCCGGCTCGCAGACACATCGCAGGGAACATTGAACTCCGGGCGGGTACGGCATTGGACACCGTACGAGATTGACACGGTTGAACTCCCGAACAAGAGAACCGCGAACAGATCATCTCTATCGAGGACCGCGCATGCAGAGGAAGTCATGCGTGCAAACCTTCATCCTCAGTCGCACCAACGCCCCAAACCCCGTGATGCCCCGAAATGGTCCGAGAACCTCGAAAACTATGAGGAGGTTGTAAAAATCTCTCCTCCTCAAATAAAAATCATTGGCGGAACTTTGACAAGGCATGTGAACACTTCTTTCAAAAGTCACATGAGGACTTGGGGCCGGGAACAACAATAGTGGAGCACGCTATTGACACTGGTGACACTCACTTGCTTCGTCAGCCGCCCAGATGCCCCCAAAAGCATTTCAGGGCAGGAAGAGAAAATATTGGAGGAAAGCCAACTGAAGGCAGGGTGGTGCAAGAATCAACATCCCCTGGGCTTCACCAATGGTTTTTGTGCGAAAGAAAGATGGCGACACGCCCATGTCGACTACCGGTTAAATAACGTAACGCCGCGTGACGCATACCCGTTACCATGGATTGATGACTGTCTAGATTGCCTCAGTGGAGCCAAGATTTTCACCGATCTGCAGTCAGGCTACTGGCAGATTAGATAGAGGAAGACGTCCTAAACCGCGTTCGTGACCCGTAGTGGCCTACGAATACATCATGCTATTTGGACTTTGTAACGCGCGAGCACGTGTCGAGCGTTGCATGGAACTTTGGGTTAGTGGAAAACCTTGCGATATATCTTGATGACGTCATCATCATATCCTCAACATTCAAAACACATACAGCGTCTTGAAGAAGTTTTAAAACGGTTCGGAAACGCCGGGTTGAAACTAAAACCGGCAAGTGTATGAGCTCTTCCGTGATGAAGTTCTTTCTGGGTCACACCATAACTTGGGATGGTGTTAAACCCAGATCCCAAGGTTGCAGTTCAGACTGGCCGACACCTAGAATATCACTGATGTACGCTCGTTTCTTGGACTCTGTTCTTACTATCGTCGATTTATAGCGAAGTTCGGACGACGATAGCCAGTCCCCTAAATCGTCTGTTAGAGGCCGGACAGATATTTAAGTGGACCCTGACGTCAAACCGCGTTCGAAACATTGAAAGCCGCACTGACGGGTGATGAACTTATGTCGTACCCATAACGACGGACTTTTCATTATCGATACCGATGCATCGGATACCGGTATCGGCGCACCCTGTCACAAAATTCCAGTGGTGCGACGAACACGAAGAAGAGCGACTGATGGCGTATGCTGGCGGTCGATGACTAAACCTCAACGGCGATACTGTACGACGGGACGTGAACTACTCGCTATTGTTACGTTTGCACAGTATTTTTGGCACTACTTAGCGAAGCGGTTCCTGATTCACAGACCACGGTGCTTTTGAGATGGATAATGACGTTCAAAGATCCAGTTGATCAAATGGCTCGTTGACTGGATTATGGCCCAGTTTGACTTTAGATTGAACCACCGTGCAGAAAGAAATGGCAGATGCCCTCTCTGGGGTGCCGTGTGATCCTGACGAGTGCCGATGCTGCGACAGTAGAACCATCCTCACTGAACTACCTTGTGGTGGTTGTGACAAGTGTGTCACTAAGTGAACTGTGGTCCGATTTCAACAAAGTCGACGACGTAATCCCCTATCACCAGACGAATTCATATACTTTCTCTGGTCCCCTCAGAACTCCCGATATTGTCAAATCTTCATGCAATGAAGACTCCCAGAATGTTTTGATGTTTTGACTTGTCGTCCCAGGTCGAACTTTTATCTGAAGGACTGGAAAAGTTCCAGCCTATCCTTCACGCGAGCAGTTCTCATACTGATGGCAACATTACTAACCTCCTCTTTGGTGTTATTTGCAAACTCGGCAACTGTGTTTGGCGCTCGTGCGTACAGTTATCAACGACATGTGGGTATCGACTCCCGTCGGCTGTTTTGCAAACACAGTGGGCTCCGGACAAGGCCGTATTGTCCAACGCCTCGCCAGGGATATTGCAACAAGATGTGATGTCAAAGTCAGCAAAACTCCTCCGAAACTAGCAATGTTAACGGTGATAAAACAGGATGAACCAGAGAGCGAAGTGACATGAACTGTAACACGCCCTGCGCCCCCGACAGAGCCTTTAGCCGGTTTTAGGGCCGCAAATCACGGGGAACTATCACTTCACTCCAGACCAAAATCCACGATAGCACTTTGTTCAACGTGCATGTAATCTCCATGCACGACGATGCGGTTCAAATGCTGGTCAACAAGACAACGCACCTTGGGTGAACGGTTACTCCTCGACGAAATCGCCAAAATGCAGGAGAACTGATCCAGATATTGGCGTAATATTGGATTGTTAGGATAAAACCCTCCAGCGGCCAGAAGAGACTTCTGGCCGCCAGTCAAAGTCCAGCAACCTGAAACTCTGGTTGTTATGGCAACAACTTATCGTCCGAAACGGTGTCCTCTACAAGAGATGGGTAACCGGACAAAACTCAATCATACTTTGCAGCTTGTGGTACCAAAAGCTGAGACACCATCTTGCGAGCAACGCAGATGCTGTGACATCCACCACCTCGGTGTAAAGAAAACTGTTCACAAAGACAAAACGTAATTTACTGGTACCGGCTGAAAGAATCAGTCCGGAATTGGATAAGAAAATTTGCAAAGTGTGGTGCCCGGAAGCGGCCACAAAAACCACAACACGAGCCCCCTTCAAGACTATAGAGTTGGCGCACCATGGATAGACTGGTAACCGATATCCTTGGCCCCTTACCAATTAGTGAGCAGGGTAATCGATACATCTTGCTCGTTGGTGACCAGTTCTCATAAATGGATGAAGCCTATGCCATCCCTGACCAGACAGCAGAGACAGTTGCCCACAAAATAGTCTATGAATTTATCTCGATTTGGTGTCCCCTTGACTACATTCAGACCAAGGCAGAAACTATGAATCTAATTTGTTCCGTTCCGTTTGTAAAGCTGTTAGAGATAAACAAACATGAACATCGCCCTATCATCCATCGGCCAACGGCCAAAAAAAATTTAACCAAGTCCTTGTGAACAGGATTTCAGCTTACGTTGATGATAAACCGAAGAAACTGGGACATTCTATTCTCCCTCTTCTAACATCAGCATATAGAAGTTGCCAGCACGCACGACGACCAGTTACTTCCCTTGAATATAAAGCTTATGTTTTTGGTCGCGAGACTCACGCGCCCATCGACTTAATGTTTGGTGGCCCACCCCAAGATGAAGTCCATCCCCAAATGAGTGTGAGTACATTGCACTGAAAGAGAGAGGATGACCAAGGTCCATCATATAGTCCGTGAACACCTTGGTCAAGCTAACAACGATCAGAAAAAGAGACCACGACACAAAGAATTTCACATCACAAACACGCAGTTGGTGCTCTTTGTATTTTATGTGGACAGCACCAAGACGACGGGTCTTTCCCCAAAACTGAAAAAAAAAGGTTGAAATGATAGGACCTTTTGGGCACTTGAACGAACACTAAGCGATTTACCCTTTGTACTCCGTTATTAAACAGAGAGGAAAACCAAAAGTTTACATCGATCGTTTAAACGATACTTCAGCGACGATGTGCCACCATAGATGAAGGTTATATGCAAAACTTTGAAAGAAACGTCAGCAGTGGACCCAGCTGTCCATATCCCTGACATCACGCGATCCCCAGACCATCAGTACGAGTTCTGACATGATGATTCTTCCCAAACCACCCAAGAATGACCCATCGCCCCCGTCATCACGGTACCATCGAATGCCCTCCCACAAGAAGAAGCCAACGTACAACGCGCACACCAGCCAGGTTTCTTACTTAGCCCCTTCACTGATACTGCTTGCATATTTGGACCTCCTTTAGGTCAAGGAACCTGTAGTAAACAAACAGAGCAGCAGTGGCGACCCATTCATTCATAAATTTGCCCCCCCTGATCTCTACAAGAATGTGTGCGGTTGTAATCTGATATGACTGTATAGGAGTCTAGCTTAGAGATGCCACGCGACAGCGTCCGAATTGTAATTGTACATGTGTACACGGTACATGCATGTAACTGTATATGAGAATACGTGTTCAGTTTTGCTTTTCCGTAGTAGATTATCGATTTAATTACATAATTAATTGCCTAGACGTTTTTTTATGTAGTTCGTAGACCAAAACTACAAAAGTGACACTTGATGAACCATTTTGAACTCTAAGATTATGCCTCGTCGAATGAAATCTATGACTTTTTTTCATCAGCACGACATCGCGTAGTTGATTCACCATGTGATCATCTATGAACTTTAGATTTTATGAACAGTAATATTGTTATTGTTTTTCTTGATGATTTTAACCTATTTCCATGTTAACGCAAAACGAGGACGTTTGAAACCAGGGGGAATAGTGTTACGAATCTTTCCCTTTGATTTTGATAAATATTAGCACCCCTTATAGTTCACTTCTTCCACTTCCATATTTTGACGATGCACCAAGCAGTCTAAGTTCCAGGGTTGTTTCGGACCTCGATTGTCCGTTATGAATATGCAATCCATACAAGGACGCTACTTTTGCTCATGCATACCAGCGCCAACGCAATGCATAATGCAACACCAGCGAGAGCCTTGCGTGCGTGCCACACCCTCCCGCTACGTGGCTTGGAGCCGTCCTAGTCTATTTTCCGAATACTTTCCTCGGAGTCCACCCCCTTCACACCGAACATTCGTGGGTGAACCACGGCCCAAACAGTCACCGTGACTGACCCGCTCAGTCATTAGTCAGTGGCCCCGTGTAGTGCTCCCTAACACAGCCGCTGTTCCCCATGCAGTAATAGCTTAGCATCCAAGCAAATAGCTTAACATGCCCATTAAGCATTTTCCCCTTAAACACGCACTCCTTTCTAAGTTGTCGATCACTTCACTTTCGTCAAATACCTTTAATATGGAACAAAGGACCTCGTTGTATACCCCGATTTGCACACGTTTCTACCCTTAGACGCGGAAGCCAAGCTTTCATTGGCTAAGACGCCAAAGTAGGCTTATGTTTTTATCTTCCTAGGCCCCAGATTCTATATAATCCCCAGATTTGATCTCAGCGAGAAGTGCGGTTCGAATGAATCTATGCGTACTGATCCGATCCATGACAGTGCGAGTACCGACCTATTACAGTGCAGTGCCTCGTTCGTTAAACCAATGGTAGGCGTCGATATGGCCACTGGGTTCACCTACATGGAAGCTATGCGTTGACACTCTGGCCCCAGACACCCGGTGTAGTCAAGCGGTGGTCCCCGTCAGAGACCCCGCCAGCCGCTCTCGGTATAGCAGTGCCCGTATCAGATGCTTTGTGTTGACAGCCGCATGAACGAACGATGGTACTGACTGTACCCATGTTGGTATTCGTACACCCTATTCGGAACTTAGCACAAGTATATAAGTTTAACTATTGACATGTACCTATACGCTACCACTCCTGTCATACATGTTACTACTACTAGTGCCTGTTATTATTGTTAAATAGTGATGTTAATAATAAACCAACCCCATTGATTGAGATTGTCACAACAAAGTTTGTGTCCGACTATTATTTGTTGACCCACGAAAGTGGGGAATGCAACAGGATCATAAGTTTACTAATTCACTAGTTGGTTCACAAGTTCACGTATTCACATAAAAACTGCAATAAAAAGATATAAAAAATACAAATAACTAATCTAATTGGAACATGAGATAACTACTAAAAACGCACATTCACTTAGTTATATGTAATGTGAAGCAGAAATACTAAGTAATAAACCTTAAAAGAGTCAAGGTCAAAGGTCATCATAACGGTGAACAATATAGAGGTGGGTACATGTGCGTACAACAATAAACCACATGTGCACTGTAACAGCAAGAAATCTGGCCCAAAAAAAGGCCTAAATATCAAACTTGTTGTCAAAAGATTAATTGTATAATGTTCTCTAATAATTAAACTTTACTTTACCTCTGTCCTCGGGTCATGGGATTGAAAGGATGCTCAAATATAACTGGCAAAGTACCACTAAATTTACGACGAAAAACAACGTGAGACCAAAATGTCTATCAATGGCAAAGATGAAGAGCGCCACCAATTGTTCAAGCTTAGACTCACTCATCAGCAGTTACAGAGACCACCCCCCCCCCACCAATTTTTTTTCTTCTTATATGGCAAATAACAAGATAAGAAATATAAAAAAATACAGGCAATGCTTACGCAGGCTTTAAACAGGGAAGGCAGTTGAAAGAGTGAGATATGTGAGCCACAAAATGAAACTTTGTTTGTAAACTGTCCAAAGCGTGAATCAGAAATTATGAGGACAGAGGGCGCTATTTAAGGAAAGTGGATGAACACATCCAGAATACTTGTTCATGTCGCAGAATTGTAACTACCTTCCAGTATTAATTAATTAATTTCTGGCTTTTCAAACACAAATGTTTGTGTCCAGAACTTTCATTGTTAACCCTTTCATTACCAGCCACTTATGTAAGAGAGTACCCTTCTTTACCACAGCAATTAGGAGCCCAATGTCACTTCAGCACCAGTGGGTTTTTCAAAAATTCATTGAAGTGCGCCCTCACTCTGCAGTGATAATACACTTTTTTTTTTACATGTGTACTGTACATACCAAATGGCTCAGATGTAAAACTGATGGTAAAAATGAGTATACAAAAGGGAGGAAAATATTGTGCATCTATTTTGTAAGTGTAAAAGCAAAACAATGAAATAATTAGATCAGTATTTACACTAAAGAAAAGTAATACAGAGAATTTGTAATAAATACATGCAATACAGTACATGTATCAGATTTCTTTTCCATGTGAAAAACAATAACTTGTATGAGATTTTTTGAGATTTTTTTGGTTTTCTTCTTGGAAATGAACCATTTACTTGTATTCAGTGTACATACATCACAATCCATGCTAACACCCCCACCCCCCCCCCAATTCAATGTTGGTTTGGACTGTAATCTGCGGCGCGTCCGACCTTTCCCAACATTGAATTGGGGGGGGGGGGTTGGAGGCAAATAGTACAGATTTACAATCAAGTGATGTGGTATTTCTCAAAGCAAGGAACTATGCACATTGTTTACATATCATCTTCGTTTGTTTTCGCCTGCCTAATTTGCGGTTACTGCAAACAATGCAGTCGTGTTTCTTTCCATTGGGGTTTTTGCCAGGATAGTGCTGTTGCCCTGTCAACTCAATAGGAATATGGTATCTCAACTGACTTGTTGCGTTACGTTCCCAACCCAACAGCAAACCCTGTACAATCCCAATACGAAAATCAAGGTTACTGACATTTTTGTTCCCTGCTATGCTCTGGTGAATATTACTCTGCTATTGACAATACAGATATTCAACATATGGAAAAACTCTTTCCCACCATTTCAAGCTTCTGTGTGTATGATTGTAGTACTGAAAACATTGGTCGGCAAGATCAGTTCCACCCATGTTTTTGTTGTAATCTTCAATACAATTGGGCTTCATAACATCACGAAATCCACTTGTGCTCTTATTACACCGATTTTGCTTTTTGGATAGATCACTGTTGCCTACATTAATAATAATAATAATGTCGGGCATTTTAAAGCGCTCTTAAACAAGGTATCATAGCGCTGTACATTATTACCCCTGCTCATCAGGCGCATAAATCATTCCAGAAACAATCTCAGCTCCCTGGGGAGTATACAGCTCAATTGCTGCCATTTCGGCGCATATGGGCTAATCAAACACAACAACCAACTCTGCCCTCACAGGTACCCATTTACTCCTGGGTGGAGAGAAGCAATTATGGTAAAGTGTCTTGCTGAAGGACACAAGTACCACGGTCACGGACAGGATTCGAACCCACATTCTGACGACTCAGCCACCAGAACACAAATCCGATGCACTAAACCGCTCGACCATGGCACTCCATTTATTTATTTTTTTTTAAATCAGATTTTTAAAAATTTAAATCAGGTTTTTTAAATTTAAATTTAAAAAAATGTCTCAAAATTTGTATAAATCTTCCCATACACCTTTGCACCCATCAACAAGGAGTTTTTAGGTCCCTATAATACCCATGATCCACAAAACGCAATTCAGTATTCAGAAATTTCCAGACAAAAATTTCAAGTAACAGCTCTTACGGTTATAAGGCTCCTATGGACTGGTTCACTCCAAACTAATTAAGGAATTGGAACCCATAAGGCTGCAAACTTGTATTCTTATTAAAAGCATTAAATATGAAGTGAATTGCTACATGTTACTACATGTAGTGTCTCGTACATAGAACGTACCGGTAGCTGTACAAATGTCTAAAGAATCAGTACTGGGGTAATCTTATACATGTACCTGTTACTGTGTTACAGACTGTTATTTTGAGTTATACATGTACATGTATTAAATGTTGTAAAAAGACAAATTGTAATGAATCGATAAATTAAAACAAAATCACACGATTTCATTCGATGTCTAATACACCATTAGATGGTTTAGGTAAGCTTACACCAGCAAAGTTGATATTATTTACTGTAAACAGATCATGGAATGATTAAAGCAAAAGTGAGTGTGTCGACTGAACAATTATTGATATTCTAAATCAAAGAATCAAAACTTAAACTTCAAACTTTTAACCATCTATAAGAATTGAAATTTAAACTTCAAAAATATTTAGACTCAAATCTGGTCTGGGTAATGATTTGGGTAATTATGCAAAACCTATATGTATGTCGGGTCGATGCTGACAAAGTACCGGTAAGGGTGTTTGAATGTGTAAACAACATCTCACACTTTGTAATTGAATGGAATCAGTTGATTTAAATGATTAAGATGACCCTCAGTTAATTTATTTTGCTAAAATAAGACTTTTACAAAAAAGTGATTTAAATCAGTGATTTAAAAAAAATATTTGATTTAAATCAGTGATTTAAATCAACGTGATTTAAATCAGCCAACCCTGTGCCAAAGGGAGGCATGTCCCCGCTCCCCCTTTTGTAATGTCATATATATGGAAATTTACCATACATTTACCTTGAGTGCGCCCCCTTTTTCGTCACGTGCCCTCCCCCGCCCCATTTAAAGGATCTAGATCTACCCCTAGGTGATAAGGTGGTACATTTATAAAGGTCAACGATTGTTTTCATCTTTGAATAAAATTTAGGATGTTTCTAATTTTTCCTTTTGGAGATTTATCCTGTAGATCCATCAGCTGAATTAGACTGGCCTGGAGTCAACACGTACAGAGAAGAACTCATGGTAAGTCATTAGAACATTCCTTGCACATTATTTCTTTAATTTTATTTCGAATCACTCCCTGTCCCTCCAAATCAAAATAACACACTAATCTGCAAACAAACTCTGGTTGAGATCCAGATCTCGTGAAATGGGGGAGAGGGGCACACAGTAAATTAAGGGGTGGGTACGCTTCCTTAAAGAAGGTGCCATAAAAATATGGTAAATTTACAGATCAATAACTGCTATTGACCTATCACCATTTGGGACGTAGACACGCCCCTTAGGGGCCGTCCAAATAAAGTTGTCAACATTTTGGGACTTAGGGCCTGCCCCTAAGGGGACGTCAACATTTTCAAGGTAGTACAGAGAGTACTACTTTCAAGACCGCCCCCCCCCCCTCAAAGTAGTATTTCAACATTTTATTTTACGCAAATTATATTTTTTCCATTGTTTATAAATATCAACAGTTTTAAAGTAGTACATGGCCCCGTCCCTCCTCCCCCCCCCCTGGGAATATGCATTGTACTACCACGGTATACCGTGAAAATGTTATCAACCTTGGCTGGCCCCTAAGACAACTCGTTACACAGACAACACAAGGGGCATTATTCCAGGCAATGCGCGTTTGATTCAAAGGCATCAGCATGTACATGAGGACGGATATAAAACAGTCTTAGATTTCTATTCAAGACAACTTTATACATATAGATGAACGCAACCTTGTCTTTTCTTTTCATGTAGAGTTGGGATTGGGCGTATGGAAAGACACCCGAGTTCGGCGTGAGTAGATCAAACGATGACGACGACGTGTCGGTGTTAGTCCACGTCAAACATGCTCACATACTTGGTGTGGTAGTACAAGCCCCAGACAGATGGATTGATGTTGGCCTTATACAGGAATTAACAGATCACCTAGCAGGTAAATATTAGGCATCAAGTATCGACACCTCGGTCAAATTTCATAAAGCTGCCAGGCCTTAACTTTTGTTCTTGTAGGGGAATATTTACTTCATCATAATTCGGCAAAGCCCCCTGAACCTCCTGGATGTTTAATTTTTAATACAATACAGGCTACTTCTCCCTTGGTGGCTACTTCTCTTCTTAAACGTTTATGGTAAAGGGGCATTTGTAAAAAATCCTGAAAAATCACAGACCTGAATCTTTCTTTTTGTTGTCTTTTTTCCCACAGGAAAGAAATTCTGGCCGATGGATGTGGCATCCAAAACGGAAGCTTTTCTAAATTATATCAGCGTCGATCCTGATACGAGACGCAGGATTAATCTAGTGTGTAACCTGATACAAGAGACAACCTCATAAACTATTTCCATAGACCTTGTGCTTGAACACAAGAGGGCGCTATTTTGCGGGTAAAATGGAAGTCAAAACAGTTAGATTTATAAAAAACAATTCATTTACAAAAAAAAATTTCAATGAAACTTTTAAAATGTCAAAGTGTAAGATAGAATCTGGAACATTTGCTCAGAAAATTTATCTTATTAAAGTTCGAAACAAAATTGCTGTACCCCCAAAATGTTATTACTATTGCGCCCTCTTGTGGTGGAGCATCGGGTCTATTGTTCAATCATACAAAATAAGCTTAAATTTTCACATAATTATTTCTTGATGTTTTTGAAGTATGGATGCATTTACAGACATATGGATGCATTTACAGACATATGGATGCATTTACAGACATATGGATGCATTTACAGACATATGGATGCATTTACAGACATATGGATGCATTTACAGACATATGGATGCATTTACAGAAGGCACAGATGTTAAGGATGCATGCATTACAGACATATGGATGCATTTACAGACATATGGATGCCT